>JAWPHD010004481.1:95000-186990 GCA_037043455.1 Cyrtodaria siliqua | reverse complement strand
TGGTTGGATGAAGATGATCTGTCAGCAGTTGGGTTTAGCTATTTTAAATTGCTTTGAAGTCTGTTTTCTTTTTGATTGATTTAAATGAAACTTCATATGATGATAGAAAACAAACTTTCGTGTCACAATGTGTAAGGTCAAGGTCACTGTTACAAAAAACTAGAAAAACAATTTGATGCAGTGCACAAAAACCATGACCCTTATCTCTGTATACCTGTAGCCGCAATCTAGAGTGCGGCCAAAGGGTTAAGCGAGCTGGTTCCCATAGTAACCCCATATATCGCGTTAAAGTGTCTATCAATGGAGTTTTTTAAACCATTCATGCTGGTAGATGACACAACATGCTCTGGTAGACTGCTCCATGCATTGATTATGCTGTGGCTGGAGAAGCTCTGCCGTGTGTTGAGTCTAGCTGGATCAATTATCTTCACTGGATTGCATTGCAAAACCAGGCTTATGGTTTGATGGGCTGAACCTCAACAGTTGCCATGAGTTGCGTTTAGGTCTTTTCTGAGGTACTGGAGGCGATCTGGAAGAGTGAATGGTGCCAGTCAAAATACAAATGAAACCCTTCACAGCGAGCTTCAGTTTCATATGAAATGTACATACTCATTAAATTAAACTGCATGTTAACGTTTGGTAATTTATCGCAAGCTTGACGACTTTGGCTGTGTTGTGTTGCTAAATCATAAATATTAATTGAAAAGGGGATTATGTTGCTAACAGTTGTATATATGATTAAATAAAGTGTACTATCACAAAACAAGAATTTATAAGAACCTTAACACACCATATTGAATTTATGATGGCACAAACTATAGAACATAGCCAAAACACCCTGTGTAAGGTGAAGGTCATTATTACTAAAAGGAAAAAAAGATGGTGCTTATTAATGCTTTATGTGAATGAAGTTGTATCTGAAGGGGAAACTATACAACACAGATATGCTTATGTAGACCTGTCTGTAATTATGTGTGATTTTCTGGTCCCATTTATATTTTTTAAGTTGTGCTCTGGACAATAGTTATACGTAGAACACTACAAAGGACAATGACTTTAATTTGAATGAAGATAGAGGCATGGTTCTTGCACTCTGCATTTTCTCTTATCGTGTGTTTCATTCCGGTTCTATTGGTAGTTCTTCAGTCAGAAATTACATAGGTATATAATTACAAAGGGCAATAACTCGAATTTGAATGAAATAGAATTATGGTTCTTGCACAATTTATTCCCTCTAATTGCCGTCTATCAACGTGAGCAGTTTTGTTTCAATCCCATTAGTATTTCTCAAGTTATTATCCTGACAATAATTATAGGTACACAATGACAAAAGGCAATTACTCAAATTTGAATGAAAAAGGAGGTATATAATGGCCCTCTATCATTGTGTGAAGTTTCATTCCAGTCCAATAGTGTGTTTCCATAAAAGTTATTTTTCGGGCAGGAATTATAAGTACACTTACAAAGGGCAACAAGATAACTGCCGAGCAGAGCATATGGCAAAGTTAAATTCCGTGTTAAGCCTTTATCAGAGGGAGCTAATTAAACAAAATCAACCAAACAACGAGTTACGGGCCTTTATAAGATATGTTCGTTGGACCTTGCTGAATATGTGTCCATTTAGCTCCATTGTCGTTCACATAATTCTTTGAAAGTTAATATCCACCATCACTTGTAAAAGGCAAGGTTAAGTTATAGATTAAACCTTTTTGAAAGGCAAATCATTCAAAACATATGCGTCAGAGAGTTATGGGCCTTTCATTGGATCGTGCTGAAGAGGTGTACATAGCTTCATTGTTGTAGACCTTATACTTCGAAAGTTATTGGCAAGGAAGTTCCAGGTAACACCTTTTTCAAAGGGAAATAATTTTTAAAAAATGGGCCTATATAGATGTATTACCGGTAGTTGGATGTTGCTGAATATGTGTACACAGTTTTATTGTTGCAGGCCTTATACTTGGAAAGTGAATGGCAAAGTTAAGTTCCTGATTAAACCTTTTTCAAAGAGAAATAATTAAAAAAATATATGGATGAGAGAGTCAGGGGCCTTTAAACGATGTATTCATTTGGATCATGCTGAAGATGTGTACACAGTTTCATTTACTTCGAAAGTTATTGACAAGGAAGTTCCAGGTTACACCTTTTTCAAAGGGAAATAATTTTTAAAAAAAAAGTTAATCAAATAGTTATGGGCCTATAAAGATGTATTAGTTGGATTTTGCTGAATATGTGTACATAGTTTCATTGCTGTAGGCCTTATACTTGGAAAGTGAATGGCGAAGTTCCTGATTAAACCATTTTCAAAGAGAAATAATTTTAAAAAATATGGATGAGAGAGCCAGGGGCCTTTAAAAGATGTATTCATTGGATCATGCTGAAGATGTGTACACAGTTTCATTTACTTCGAAAGTTATTGGCAAGGAAGCTCCAGGTTACACCTTCTTTACGGTGTCCTGTTAGGGCCATGTTACCATCGCATCTTACCATCGACCATCGCATCTTACCATCGCATCTTACCATCGACCATCGCATCTTACCATCCCATCGGCCTGATTGTAAGATGCTATGGTCGATGGTAAGATGCGATGGTAAGATGCGATGGTCGATGGTAAGATGCGATGGTAAGATGCGATGGTAAGCTGCGATGGTAAGATGCGATGGTCGATGGTAACATGAGATGGTAACATGGCCCTAACAGGACACCGTACCTTTTTCAAAGGGAAAGAATTCAAACAATATTAATCAGACAGTTATGGGCCTTAAAAGATGTATCAGTTGGATGTTGCTGAAAATGTGTACACAGTTTCATTGATGTAGGCCTTATACTTTGAAAGTTATTGGCATGGTTAAGTTCCAGATTAAACCTTTTCCAAAGGGAAATCATTGAAAACATATGCTTTCGAGTGTGGTGGACCTTTCATTGAATCGTGCTAAAGATGTGTACAAAGTTTCATTGTTGTAGACCGTATACTTTGAAAGTTATTTTCCAGGATAAACCTTTTTCTAAAGGAAATAATTCAAACAATATGAGCAAGAAAGGGGAAAAAAAGAAAAATATGAACAGACAGTTATGTGCCTTTATAAGTTGTATTCATTGGATCATGCTGAAGATGTGTGCAAAGTGTTGTACACCTAACAAGTTGAAAGTAATTAGCCACACTCACTTGGAAAAAGCTGGGATGAAAATCGTCATACAGGGCCCTGGGAAAAGGTAAGTAATCTATGCTAAGTGCATTTTTAGTAAATTTTACAGGAGAAGCAAAATACTTGTTTTTAATCAGTGAACAGTATATGTATTATTATCAAACTCGATATAGCGTAAAATTATTTAAAAACGATGTATTTTAAAGTTGTATCGCCCACTTCATAGATAAATTTGTGTTAAACTGACGTGATAAAGATATAAAATGTTCGAATAAAAAAAAACTTACTACTTTAAGAAGATTTAATCCGGAGAGAAAATCAAATTGGCCAGTGTTTGGGTCAGTTCTGCAATCGACACAGATGTAGTCTAGCTTTGTAAATGTCTTGTAGATTTTTCTCGTCAATGATTCGCATGTATAATGAAGCAAATGATCACATGATCTGCCAAGATAAAAAAACAGCATACGTGTTATGGAAACAAATGCAGTATGAGAAAACAACATATTTTCTCAAGAAAACCAATATTTTATATCTTAAATATATAGTTTAAGAAGTGTCTTTCGTTTTTATAATCAATTAACAAATTTAAATAAAATCACGAGATGTTTTTTTTTTCAGCTCAGTGGTGATTTTTCCAATCCCCTCTATTTATGTAAAAAGTTACTAGGCAATCAGCATTACATTGCTTCATGCATATCTTGCAAGGCTGCTTTGGCACAGGCATTTTGAAAATTTAAATTCGCTTTTTAATATTACATCCATAAAAAAGACGATATTGAAACATATAATTTGCTAACTAAATAATATAACTGCAAAGAACACATTTCGCATTATATATATATATACGAAGGAAAAATAATTAAAAAAAACATGATTCATATTATATGGGCATTTATCAGATTTATTCATTGGATCATGCTGAAAATGTGTACAAAGTTTCATTGTTGTAGACCTCATCCTTGGAAAGTTATTGACAAGGTTAACAAGGTTAAATTCCATGTTAAACCATTTTCAAAGGGAAATAATTAAACAAACATGAATCAGCGAGTTATGGGCCTATATAACCTGTATTCATTGGTTCATGCTGAAGATGTGTAAATACTTTGATAGTTATTAGCCACAATCAGGTGCGTTATTAGCCACAATCACGTGTAAAAGGCAAGGTTAAGTCCAGACTACACATATTTTCAAAGGGGAATAATTAAAAAAAGTATGAACCAGAGAGTTATGGGCCTTTATCATATGTGCTGAAGATGTGTACCACGTTTCATTGTTGTAGACCTCAGACCGAAAGTCATTAGCCAATATCAGTTGTCAGGTTAAAGTTAACGGACAGAAGGACGGACAAAGCCTCAGCATAATACGTCCATATGACTCAAACAGTGATTTAAGAAGTGGTTTATCAAATGCAAAAAAAAGAGTTGTGGTTCTTGTTTGCTGTTTTTGTTTGCTGCACTTGCTTTCATTTCCTTTGAAGTTTGCAGCAAATCATTTTAATATATGACATTTTAATACTGATGTCAATGCAGAAAATGAAGTAGAAAGTAATTGGCGATTTTATACTTTACCCAAATTCCGCATAATCCCGGTCCCATAAACCCGTGACATGACGCCGTGAAGTAGTAGACCAACGTAACGAGGCGAAACACAACCAAGTAGCGGACCAACATAACGAGGCGAAACATAAGTTTATTTTCAGACCTTTTAATTATGTCTTATCTATTTTCAATTTGCAAAATGTTGTCCCCATAAAGTGAAATCTTGAAAATAACACAACTAATCAACCGTTTGCTCATAAGTTCGACTCAAATCAATGTATTGTTGATGTGAAACGAAAGTAGAAAAGGAGGTCAGATATAGTACAGAGTCTGATTGAAATTTGACCCTGCAATGTATGTAAACAAAGCGGCTGTGTCAAGTGGGTGTGATGTATCAGTTAGACAGTGATAACGAAGATTTTGAACTTGATGACTTCGATATGACGAATGAGGAAAAATCACCTTTAGTGTCTCATTCAGAGAGGACAGACAGGATGGTTCGGGTGGAATATAACATGAATGGTGACAGCCCAGGGGCAGGGGAGCGGGTTGTGCAGATACACACCGAGTCGCACACTGAATACAAGGAACAAAAGACTCGTTTTATTTATGTCCTGTCATTTTTCTCAGCTATTGGTGGATTTTTATTCGGCTATGATACAGGTGTTGTTTCGGGTGCAATGTTGTTACTGAAGGATGATTTCCAATTGACGTCTTTAATGCAGGAAGTGATAGTCAGCGTAACTATAGGGTTTGCTTTTATATTCGCATTGATTGGTGGAATTTTGAACGACAAATTTGGTCGAAAGTTTACGACAATATTAGCAAGTATGGTGTTTACCATTGGTGCACTTATTCTGGCATTTGCAGCAAATGTGATCATGTTAGTAGTGGGCCGAGCAATTCTTGGGATGGGAATAGGTAGGTGATTCAGAAGTTTTTTTTGTTATATATGAATCATTTCAATCTTTCATTTATTCGCAGTAACATGTATAGTATATGTGTATTAACTTGTGCATATATTGAACTGGATTAGAATCATACATGTATATAAAATAATAATGTAGAGCATAAAATACACGTCTAAGAACGGCAAGACGATATTTTGATATGTGCCATATCCTCTAGAATGCATCTATAAACGTCCGTATGTAAAAAAAGCATCCAAAGACGTCAAAAAATGAGACTAGTATATAATGCACCGGAGTAGGTGATGGATTGGATTGAATTGGATTTTATAGTCGCACCAATAGGTAAGGTCATATGGCGACTTTCCAGCTTCCATTGGTGGGGGAAGACCCCAGGTGCCCCTCTGGGCAATTTTCGTGCACGGACGGGCACCTGGGTAGAACCAATGACGTTCCGCAAGCCAGCTGGATAGCTTCCTCACATAAAAATTCCTAGGCCCCTGAGGGATCGAACCTAAGCGGTGAGGGGCAAGTGATATCAAGTCAGAGACGTTAACCACTCGGCCACGGGCGCCCCGAGTAGGTGATGGGCTTACAACAATGATGACACTGAGTTAGGGAATTATACAACCCGGTACCAACATGGTGATACATGTATTTGATATTGATATAATAGCTTCTAGACAATCAGTTTTTACATTTGTCTAATACCCTTGGGTGTGCCAGCCGCATTTTTGTGGCAGTATTGACAGTGCTTTAAATATTATAATATTTCTTCGGTAACATTGATTAACAATGATTATTTGCTTCAGTTTGAGATCACAGTCATAAATAAATAATTACCTTTGGTGTGAATATTGTAGGTTTAGCGTCAATGACTGTCCCTGTATATATAGCCGAGTGTGCGCCATACCACTTACGAGGTCGTCTAGTCACACTCAACAATTTATTTATCACGGGTGGCCAGTTCGTAGCAAGTCTTGTGGATGGGGCATTTAGTTACGACCATAAGAATGGATGGAGGTAATGAAATCACACTAATTTCAAGGTTTATTTCAGACTCCTGCGAAATCTCCAACTTTATAATGCCATGCACACACACAATTTTCCGTCTGTTTCATTTATTCGGCTAAAATGACCAGCAACAATAAAGCATTGAAACACCACTGGCTGTCCTCACACTTTTCAATCGCTCAGATTGAAAAGTTTGAGGACAGCCAGTGGTGTTTAATGCTTTATTGTTGCTGGTCATCTTTGCCGAATAAATGAAACGGACGGAAAATTGTGTGTGTGCATGGCATCTACATGTAAACTTTGTAGGTCAGGCTTCTAGGACGGTGTCACCTTTTAACCATATATGGCATATTGACAAAATATATTTTAAAGCACAGACCTATATAATAACAAATATGTCTGTGTTTAAAGCAAAGAAAAGCAATTAATGCAAATTGATTAAAAATAAATATACATCATGATGCAAAATGTATATTGTAACATATATGCTTATTTTTCATTTGCAGTGATTTTCTTTGCTTTAAAAGACATTTGCTCAGTATGCCATATATGGTGAAAAGGTACGATGATGTCTTCGTTCCAAGATGGCCGCCTCCATTTATGTTTCAATAGGTCATATATCCTTTATAATTATTTCAGTCATATCTCCTTTATAATTCGTTCAGCTTTTTTCAAGTTTCTCAGAGCACTTTAAAATAAACCTTGTTTGAAAATAGTGCATCAACCCCTTTAATGGTTGATATATCATCTCAAAATGCATACTTTTTAACCCTATTCTAACTACCTTTGGCAAGGTAAGGCACGATCTAAAGCCATTCAAATGGTCCAAATAATGGAACACATTCCATGCGGACGGCCATCTTGTTTTATTTGACTTCATTTTGTGTATATATTACTATGACGTAGCTCAGTGAACTGTAACATTATGTCTTTTATCCAATCAGAATGAGTGTCTTGTCTGAACCTCGTTATATTTGCAATAGTCAGGGGCGTGCCTGGAGCATTTTGAAATGTACGCCAGATATGAGAAGCGTAGCTGCAAACCGAGCAGCGACGATGCGAGTGTGTGGGAGGGGGTTTCCCCCTTACACCGGTGGGGGTTTGTGGGGCCTCCCCCAAGAAATTTTTGAAAATTAGGAGGCAAATGATGCGTTCTCAAGCTATATTTCAGCGTTAATACGGCATTTTAAACTTTTATTTTTTCACTTTTGCTGACGAATTGAACGCATTGGCGTACGTGCGTATGCCTGGATACGCGCCTGATAGTATATGTAAATATGTATACATTGCAAAGTTTAATGACTCCGTGAATCAGAAAGTGTTAGAATGACATCTTACCACAAGCTCATGATTGTGAATAAATGTCACTTAAAGAAACTAACAAACCAAATACTCGTAACAGCAAAATTAAAGTACAAAACCATTTATCAAAACTCTTTCCAGGTGTTTACGTCATACATGTATAATAATGCATATATTTGCTGATTAAAAGTATGGTTTATTCACGGGTTCTTAAAATACCCATGATTGAATATGCGCAAAATGAATTATGAGTTGGTATCTCTTAATTCGACGCTCCAGTTTTAAGGTTTGGCCTCATTGGTTAAAGCCATTTATATTGTGTCGAGAGAGTTTGGATTCTTAAAGTATGTAAGTTATATGTATACATGTACCTCTTCATCAGTAGGTTTAGAAACAGTGTACATATGATGTAAAAATTGTGCCTGTTGATGGCGGGATTATCAGGGACTTTTAACTGCAAAATATTACTTTAACATTATGTTACCATTCCTCTATTTCAGGTATATGCTGGGTTTGGCAGCTGTCCCATCAATAATACAATTCATTGGGTTCATATTCTTGCCTGAGAGCCCTCGATGGCTGGTGGCAAACGGCAAGGTGGATCGGGCACGTGAAGTGTTACGGAGCATACGTGGTACCAAAGATATTGAAGGGGAAATGAGCGAGGTGCAGATGTCGGTGGAGGAAGATTTACGAGAGAAAGAACTGGCTGGTGGTATGGGATAATTTTTCTTACAATCCCGATATTAAAGGGACATGTGACAATCTTGAAGTTTCCATCAAGCATTAAAATTAGCATCTCGATTTATTAATCCAGTATCATTTTGACTTTAAATGTGCTTGCATATAATTAAATTAAATTATGTGTTTTCAGTTTTCATCTTATTTTAACTAATAAGTTTCAATATATTATTGGTGCAATAAAATCAACTGTTAGAAATCTGGAAACACAATGGGCTTTTCACTATTCTTATAATTAATCGTAATGATTGCAAAATATAACTTAGAAAAACTAATGCAACACCACAAGTTTTAAAAATTTAAGGTTGCCGTGTGAACGCGTCAGAGATGGAATAAGTTATGCGTTACTTTTCGACTTACGACACGAATTGCCACTCATAGATAACTAACAATTTCATATTACTGGAACACAACTTGCTGCTATTGCAATGTTCAGGAGAATGTAATGCTGCAGGAAACGTATGTCTGCTGACTATGAAATTAACAAATCCCCATGAAAACATGGCATCGCAAGATATTATTTCTTGTATAGCATTTGTATAGCTAACATTATACAAATCTTTCATGGGTATCTGGTGAAGATAGGGAATTCCAACCCGTGGTATAAGTGTTTTTATCTGAACCGAGGCTCTGCCTGCATGTTTGTCTGCATACCGGATGTTGGTGCACGCGTGAATTTTATCTCGACCCTAGGGTGAGATGGAAATATCTAGCCCTGGTAAAATGCCAGAAATCCTTGTCCGGTATGCATTTTTTTATTATACCTCACATAAAACGCCCATGCTAAATCCTCATAGACAACAATGTGTAATTTCTTACTATCTTACGCGAGGGTGATAGTAAATCGCAGTCCAACGATATAACTTTCATAGCAACTTTCGGAAAAAAATGGTTTCGGCAAATACACTGCTTCCCGTTTCACTCAAACAAGCAGTGGAGCAGTCTACCAGGCAAAGTGAAATCTGTATTGAAAATGAATCTTATTTTTGCCCGAGGGGTTTTCGGTATAATAAAATAAATATCACATTCATGTTATTTATATAATATCAGGCAGTTGTCCTTGTTTCAGTCTATTTCGGTTGACTGTGGTCCTTGAATGATACATTTCCTGTTCAACTTTTATATCTACTTGTATTCAGCTTGTAATGTGTGAAAAAACATCTGCAGGTGACATGTTTTCTTGTTCAGTTGCTAGTATATACTTCAGAAAATGCATTTTTAAAACCTTGCTGCTGTTTATTTCTGTTTATACAGGTTCCAATGTGTTCCTCAAGATCATGCGTACACCTGCAGTGAGGAGGGCACTGTTTGTTGGCTGTGGTTTACAACTCTTCCAGCAGCTCTCCGGCATCAACACTGTCATGTAAGGACCATTTACCACTCTCAAGCATCAACACAGTCATGTAAGGAAGATTTACCACTCTCAGGCATCAGTACAGTCATGTAAGGAACATTAACCACTCTCAGGCATCAACACTGTCATGTAAGGAATATTTAACACTTACAGGCATAAACATGGTCATGTAAGGTACATTTACCTCTCTCTAGCATCAACATGATCATGTAAGGTACATTTACCACTATCCAGCACAAACTCAGTCATGTAAGGAACATTTACCACTCTCAAACATTAACACAGTCATGTAAGGAACATTTACCACTCTCAGGCATCAACTCAGTCATGTAAGGAACATTTACCACTCTCAGACATTAACATGGTCATTTAAGGAACATTTACCACTCTCAGGCATCAACTCAGTCATGTAAGGAAAATTTACCACTTTCAGACATTAACAGTCATGTAAGGAACATTTACCACTCACAGGCATCACCATGGTCATGTAAGGAACATTTACCACTCTCAGGTATCAACACAGTCATGGAAGGAACATTTACCAATCTCAGGCATTAACAAGGTCATGTAAGAAACATTTACCACTCTCACACATTAACACCATTATGTAAGGAACATTTACCACTCTCAGGCATCAACAATGTTATGTAAGAAGTATTCAACACTTACAGGCATAAACATGGTCATGTAAGGTACATTTGCCTCTCTCTAGCATCAACATGATCATGTAAGGTACATTTACCACTATCCAGCACCAACTCAGTCATGTAAGGAACATTTACCACTCTCAAACATTAACACAGTCATGTAAGGAACATTTACCACTCTCAGGCATCAACTCAGTCATGTAAGGAACATTTACCACTCTCAGACATTAACATGGTCATGTAAGGAACATTTACCACTTTCAGACATTAACAGTCATGTAAGGCATATTTACCACTCACAGGCATCAACATGGTCATGTTAGGAACATTTACCATTCTCAGACATTAGCATGGTCATGTAAGGAACATTTGCCACTCTCAGGCATCAACACAGTCATGTAAGAAACATTTACCACCCTCAGACATCAACATAGTCATTTAAGGAACATTTACCACTCTCTGCCAACAACCTGGTCATGTAAGGAACATTTACCACTCTCTAGTATCAACAGTCATGTAAGGAACATTTACCACTCTCAGGCATCAACACAGTCATGTAAGGATCATTTACCACTCTCTGCCATCGACATGGTCATGTAAGGAATATTTACCACTCTCTAGCATCAACAGTCATGTAAGGAACATTTACCACTCTCCGGCATCAACATGGTCATTTAAGGAACATTTACCACTCTCAGGTATCAACACCATCATGTAAAGACCATTTACCAATCTCTAGCATCAACAGTCATGTAAGGAACATTTACCTCTCACAGGCATCAACATGGTCATATAAGGAACATTTACCACTCTCTAGTATAAACATGGTCATGAAGGAACATTTACCACTCTCAGACATCAACATGGTCATGTAAGGAACATTTACCACTCTCAGGCATTTACCACTCACAGGCATCAACATGGTCATGTAAGGAACATTTACCACTCTCAGGCATCAACTCAGTCATGTAAGGAAAATTTACCACTCTCAGGTATCAACACAGTCATGGAAGGAACATTTACCAATCTCAGGCATTAACAAGGTCATGTAAGAAACATTTACCACTCTCACACATTAACACCATTATGTAAGGAACATTTACCACTCTCAGGCATCAACAATGTTATGTAAGAAGTATTTAACACTTACAGGCATAAACATGGTCATGTAAGGTACATTTGCCTCTCTCTAGCATCAACATGATCATGTAAGGTACATTTACCACTATCCAGCACCAACTCAGTCATGTAAGGAACATTTACCACTCTCAAACATTAACACAGTCATGTAAGGAACATTTACCACTCTCAGGCATCAACTCAGTCATGTAAGGAACATTTACCACTCTCAGACATTAACATGGTCATGTAAGGAACATTTACCACTTTCAGACATTAACAGTCATGTAAGGCATATTTACCACTCACAGGCATCAACATGGTCATGTAAGGAACATTTATCATTCTCAGACATTAGCATGGTCATGTAAGGAACATTTGCCATTCTCAGACATTAGCATGGTCATGTAAGGAACATTTGCCACTCTCAGGCATCAACACAGTCATGTAAGAAACATTTACCACTCTCAGACATCAACATAGTCATGTAAGGAACATTTACCACTCTCTGCCAACAACCTGGTCATGTAAGGAACATTTACCACTCTCTAGTATCAACAGTCATGTAAGGAACATTTACCACTCTCAGGCATCAACACAGTCATGTAAGGAACATTTACCACTCTCTGCCATCGACATGGTCATGTAAGGAATATTTACCACTCTCTAGCATCAACAGTCATGTAAAGAACATTTACCACTCTCGGGCATCAACATGGTCATTTAAGGAACATTTACCACTCTCAGGTATCAACACCATCATGTAAAGACCATTTACCAATCTCTAGCATCAACAGTCATGTAAGGAACATTTACCTCTCACAGGCATCAACATGGTCATATAAGGAACATTTACCACTCTCTAGTATAAACATGGTCATGTAAGAAACATTTACCACTCTTGGGCATCAACATGATCATGTAAGGAACATTTACAACTCTCAGGCATCAACATGGTCATGTAAGGAACATTTACCACTCTCAGGCATCAACATGATCATGTAAGAAATATTTAACACTCTCGGGCATCAACATGGTCATGTAAGGAATATTTAACACTCTCGGGCATCAACATGGTCATGTTAGGAACATTTACCAGTCTCAGATATTATCACTGTCATTTAAGGAACATTTACCACTCTCAGGCATCAACATGGTCATGTAAGGAATATTTAACACTCTCGGGCATCAACATGGTCATGTTAGGAACATTTACCAGTCTCAGATATTATCACTGTCATTTAAGGAACATTTACCACTCTCAGGCATCAACACTGTCATGTAAGGAACATTTACCCCTCTCAGACATCGACACTGTCATGTAAGGAACATTTACCACTCTCAGACATTAACATGGTCATGTAAGGAACATTTACCACTTTCAGGCATCAATACAGTCATGTAAGGAACATTTACCATACTCAGACATTAACATAATCATGTAAGAAACAATTACCACTCTCAGGCATCAACACAGTCATGTAAGGAACATTTACCACTCTCAGGCATCAACACAGTCATGTAAGGAACATATACCACTCTCAGGCATCAACACAGTCATGTAAGGAACATTTACCACTTTCAGGCATCAATACAGTCATGTAAGGAACATTTACCACTCTCAGACATTAACATGTTCATGTAAGGAACATTTACCACTTTCAGGCATCAATACAGTCATGTAAGGAACATTTACCACTCTCAGACATTAACATGATCATGTAAGGAACATTTACCACTCTCAGACATTAACATGGTCATGTAAGGAACATTTACCACTCTCAGGCATCAACACTGTCATGTAAGCAACATTTACCACTCTCAGACATTAACATGGTCATGTAAGGAACATTTACCACTTTCAGGCATCAATACAGTCATGTAAGGAACATTTACCACTCTCAGACATTAACATGATCATGTAAGGAACATTTACCACTCTCAGACATTAACATGGTCATGTAAGGAACATTTACCACTCTCAGACATCAACACTGTCATGTAAGGAACATTTACCACTCTCAGGCATTAATGCTGTCATGTAAGGAACATTTACCACTCTCCGGCATCAACACAGTCATGTAAGGAACATTATCACTCTTAGGCATCAACACAGTCATGTAAGGAACATTTACCACTATCAGGCATTAATGCTGTCATGTAAGGAACATTTACCACTCTCAGGCATCAACACAGTCATGTAAGGAACAATTACCACTCTCAGGCATCAATACAGTCATGAAGGAACATTTACCACTCTCAGACATCAACATGGTCATGTAAGGAACATTTACCACTCTCAGGCATTTACCACTCACAGGCATCAACATGGTCATGTAAGGAACATTTACCACTCTCAGGCATTAACTCAGTCATGTAAGGAAAATTTACCACTTTCAGACAATAACAGTCATGTAAGGAACATTTACCACTCTCAGGTATCAACACAGTCATGGAAGGAACATTTACCAATCTCAGGCATTAACAAGGTCATGTAAGAAACATTTACCACTCTCACACATTAACACCATTATGTAAGGAACATTTACCACTCTCAGGCATCAACAATGTTATGTAAGAAGTATTTAACACTTACAGGCATAAACATGGTCATGTAAGGTACATTTGCCTCTCTCTAGCATCAACATGATCATGTAAGGTACATTTACCACTATCCAGCATCAACTCAGTCATGTAAGGAACATTTACCACTCTCAAACATTAACACAGTCATGTAAGGAACATTTACCACTCTCAGGCATCAACTCAGTCATGTAAGGAACATTTACCATTCTCAGACATTAACATGGTCATGTAAGGAACATTTACCACTTTCAGACATTAACAGTCATGTAAGGCATATTTACCACTCACAGGCATCAACATGGTTATGTAAGGAACATTTACCATTCTCAGACATTAGCATGGTCATGTAAGGAACATTTGCCACTCTCAGGCATCAACACAGTCATGTAAGAAACATTTACCACTCTCAGACATCAACATAGTCATGTAAGGAACATTTACCACTCTCTGCCAACAACCTGGTCATGTAAGGAACATTTACCACTCTCTAGTATCAACAGTCATGTAAGGATCATTTACCACTCTCAGGCATCAACACAGTCATGTAAGGAACATTTACCACTCTCTGCCATCGACATGGTCATGTAAGGAATATTTACCACTCTCTAGCATCAACAGTCATGTAAAGAACATTTACCACTCTCGGGCATCAACATGGTCATTTAAGGAACATTTACCACTCTCAGGTATCAACACCATCATGTAAAGACCATTTACCAATCTCTAGCATCAACAGTCATGTAAGGAACATTTACCTCTCACAGGCATCAACATGGTCATATAAGGAACATTTACCACTCTCTAGTATAAACATGGTCATGTAAGAAACATTTACCACTCTTGGGCATCAACATGATCATGTAAGGAACATTTACAACTCTCAGGCATCAACATGGTCATGTAAGGAACATTTACCACTCTCAGGCATCAACATGATCATGTAAGAAATATTTAACACTCTCGGGCATCAACATGGTCATGTAAGGAATATTTAGCACTCTCGGGCATCAACATGGTCATGTTAGGAACATTTACCAGTCTCAGATATTATCACTGTCATTTAAGGAACATTTACCACTCTCAGGCATCAACATGGTCATGTAAGGAATATGTAACACTCTCGGGCATCAACATGGTCATGTTAGGAACATTTACCAGTCTCAGATATTATCACTGTCATTTAAGGAACATTTACCACTCTCAGGCATCAACACTGTCATGTAAGGAACATTTACCCCTCTCAGACATCGACACTGTCATGTCAGGAACATTTACCACTCTCAGACATTAACATGGTCATGTAAGGAACATTTACCACTTTCAGGCATCAATACAGTCATGTAAGGAACATTTACCATACTCAGACATTAACATAATCATGTAAGAAACATTTACCACTCTCAGGCATCAACACAGTCATGTAAGGAACATTTACCACTCTCAGGCATCAACACAGTCATGTAAGGAACATATACCACTCTCAGGCATCAACACAGTCATGTAAGGAACATTTACCACTTTCAGGCATCAATACAGTCATGTAAGGAACATTTACCACTCTCAGACATTAACATGTTCATGTAAGGAACATTTACCACTTTCAGGCATCAATACAGTCATGTAAGGAACATTTACCACTCTCAGACATTAACATGATCATGTAAGGAACATTTACCACTCTCAGACATTAACATGGTCATGTAAGGAACATTTACCACTCTCAGGCATCAACACTGTCATGTAAGCAACATTTACCACTCTCAGACATTAACATGGTCATGTAAGGAACATTTACCACTTTCAGGCATCAATACAGTCATGTAAGGAACATTTACCACTCTCAGACATTAACATGATCATGTAAGGAACATTTACCACTCTCAGACATTAACATGGTCATGTAAGGAACATTTACCACTCTCAGGCATCAACACTGTCATGTAAGCAACAGTTACCACTCTCAGACATTAACATGGTCATGTAAGAAACACTTACCACTCTCAGACATCAACACTGTCATGTAAGGAACATTTACCACTCTCAGACATCGACACAGTCATGTAAGTAACATTTACCACTATCAGACATTAACATGATCATGTAAGAAACACTTACCACTCTCAGACATCAACACTGTCATGTAAGAAACATTTACCACTCTCAGACATCAACACTGTCATGTAAGGAACATTTACCACTCTCAGGTATTAATGCTGTCATGTAAGGAACATTTACCACTCTCCGGCATCAACACAGTCATGTAAGGAACATTATCACTCTTAGGCATCAACACAGTCATGTAAGGAACATTTACCACTATCAGGCATTAATGCTGTCATGTAAGGAACATTTACCACTCTCAGGCATCAACACAGTCATGTAAGGAACAATTACCACTCTCAGGCATCAATACAGTCATGAAGGAACATTTACCACTCTCAGACATCAACATGGTCATGTAAGGAACATTTACCACTCTCAGGCATTTACCAATCTCAGGCATCAACACGGACATGTAAGGAACATTTACCACTCTCAGACATCAACACGGTCATGTAAGGAACATTTACCACTCTCTGCCATCAACATGGTCATGTAAAGAACATTAATCAGTAGTTGTGGAGATCGACAAAAGCTCTCCTCTTCAGGGTCCTTGTAACCTTTATGTCACTTTTATAACTCCCACTCCTGTTTCTCCAGACCCCAACTTCTCCCTTCCCTCCTCTTCAGGGTCCTTGGTACCTTTATGTCACCTTTATAACTCCCGCTCCTGTTTCTTAAGACCCCAACTTCTCCCTTCCTTCCGATTCCAATCACTTCCACCGGAGTTTTTAGTGGCTGTGATGTTAAAGAAGCTGCTATGTAAACTTGTTCACCTCTCACTTCTGCGGATTCCAATCCCACTGGGAGCTCAACTTGTAAGCCGGGAAAGTGTCGATTATTATGGATAGGGGGAGGTAGACAGTTAAGAGATAACCATGCTAAGATTTTCAATCTGGGACGGTATGTGAGTGGTTTTACGGTCTGAGAATTTTGTTTTAAGGCGACGCGGTAACGGTAAAATAATGTCAGAGCGTAAAAACAACCACATACCGTCCCAGATTGAAAATCTTAGCATGGCTATCTCAGTTCTAATGCTTTTCTATTTAAATGCCAGAAATATAAAGTAAAATCGTACATACACACTTGTCTTTTCTATGAGAACTCCTATTCATGGGTACCAGCATTTTGTTGACGTCATGCAGTTACGTCGCTTTTTACGTTATGTGATGTCACATACTTTTTAGACGGTAAATCGGGTGTTTTGCGGTCGCAAATTTGAGATGTTGGCCAATGGAGTTACATGTTACATTATAGTTGCATTAGAATACTGCTTCTACTCACACACAAAAATTGACCGTCGTATATATAACCTGTAATGTTCTTAAAATGACGTAAAACACCATTCAACAGCAACAGTGAATCCGTTGATGCTTGTCTGAGTTTGTACTTTCACGTTAAATTGATGAATGAACTTTATTAATTTCTTAGCTTTGCTTTAATAAATAAATATGTATGTACAGCCCCATGATAGTTGGTTATCTTCAAGTGTCTTAATCCTTATTCTCCTACATATATATATTGGACTGTTTTTCCTTTGATTTAAGACCATTTCATTTATGTGACAAAGAGGTGTTTTGGGGAAAATGACTGATCAGCAGCTGGATATTGTAAACCCTGCGAGTTACTCACTGGCTGATCTGGGTTTACAATGGACGCAAAGGCTATTATAGTCGTGCTTAGTGGGTTAAGGGTTAAATAGTAATCCTAACTAATAACTACCCTGTTACTGGTGTGAATATTGACACTTGCGATAGCCTAGATTGGATTAATGGGGTCAGTGTTTTTCCACTAGATAACAAATGTCTTGACCTAGGAAAGGTGTTATCTTGATCGTGATAGGAAGAAAAAAATATCGAATACATGTGTGTTAGAGAACAGTGACCCCACATGATAAATGCATCCCACACGATAACTCTGCACGATAAATGCATGTCACATTGTGAACTCTCTGCATGATAAATCACATGTCATTTGGCGAAATCTTCACATGGTAAGTTTATGTCACATGGTGAAATCCCCACACGATAAATACATGACACATGGTGAACTCTGCACGATAAGTGCATGCCATATGATGAACTCCCCATTTGGTGAATGCATGCCACACAGAGAATGCATACCCACACTGTGAACGTTTTGGTACATGTTAATGACAACTGTGCCATGCTCACGGCAGGGCATACAGCTAAGTACAAAGGAGCAGATCCACAGACAAATAATGCGAACAGTGTCAAATAAATGGATATGTGTATTTCTGTCCAAATACGCTCAATGTTAATATTCTGGCATGTCTTATTTACAATAGTTTGATGACCACCCACTATGTCATTTTCTGATGACCACTATGTCATGTTCAGATGACCACTATGTCATTTTCTGATGACCACTATGTTCTGTTCTGATGACCACTATGTCATGTTCTGATGACCACTATGTCATGTTCAGATGACCACTATGTCCTGTTCTGATGACCACTATGTCCTGTTCTGATGATCACTATGTCATGTTCAGATGACCACTATGTCATGTTCAGATGACCACTATGTTGTGTTATGATGACCACTATGTCCTGTTCTGATGACCACTATGTCATGTTCTGATGACCACTATGTCATGTTCAGATGACCACTATGTCTTGTTCTGATGACCACTATGTCATGTTCTGATGACCACTATGTCATGTTCTGATGACCACTATGTTGTGTTCTGATGACCACTATGTTGTGTTCTGATGATTGCTATACTGAGTTCTGGTGACCACTATGTCATGTTCAGATGACTGCTATACACTGTTTTGATGACCACTATGTCGTGTTCTGATGACCACTATGTTGTGTTCTGATGACCACTATGTCGTGTTCTGGTGACTGCTATACACTGTTTTGATGACCACTATGTCGTGTTCTGATGACCACTATGTTGTGTTCTGATGACCACTATGTCGTGTTCTGATGACTGCTATACACTGTTTTGATGACCACTATGTTGTGTTCTGATGACCACTATGTTGTGTTCTGATGACCACTATGTTGTGTTCTGATGACCACTATGTCATGTTCTGATGACTGCTATACACTGTTTTAATGACCACTATGTTGTGTTCTGATGACAATTATGTTGTGTTCTGATGACCACCATGTCATATTCTGATGACCCCCATATCATGTTCTGATGATCACTATGTCATGTTCTGATGACCATCAGGTCATGTTCTGATGGCCACTATGTTATGTTCTGAGAATCACATAGGTGTTGCTATTATAGGTATTACAGTGCGACCATCATCAAGATGTCAGGTGTACGTAGTGAGACCGACGCTATATGGTTGGCGGCAGGGACGGCATTCATCAACTTCACATTCACCATCGTGTCCTTGTGGTTGGTAGAACGCATCGGCAGGAAACGACTCATCATGGGCAGTTTAGCAGGTGGTGTACCCTAGTCTGACAATCACTGCCGTCTTTTTGTTAACTTTTCTAGTTACGTCTTTTGTTTATCTTTTGTTAGTTTACTTTGAATCTTGCTGTGACTATAAAATCCAGTTCAATTTACGCTAAATTTACTTTGAATCATCAGTTACGGAGCATTGGACCCAGAATCAAAACGTTGTTGGTTCGATCCCCGTCATGATCATATTTGTTGTGTCCCTGAGCAAGATCCTGCCATGATCATATGTGTTGTGTCCATGAGATCCCCACCATGATCATAAGTGTTGTGTCCCTGAGAAAGATCCTGCCATGATCATATGTGTTGTGTCCCTGACCAAGACAATTTATCTGCATTTTCTTAGTACTTGTTCTAACCAGACATTGAGAGTGATTAAAATAAGTTCAGAGAGCTTTTGTTACAATCGATGTAAAATAAGTAAGTTTAAACTAAATGGTGGCCCGATTGCACTCTATGTAATTGGTGTGTTCTAGTGTTTGGTGGGAAACATCGGCATTGTTCCTGTTCGGCAACTACTCACATGCCCCACCCCTAGCTTGTTGTAATACATTAACATGTGATTACACTATATCTGCAGGTGTGATGATCAGTCTGGTGATATTAGCTATTAGTTTCCAGCTGGCGGCATTAAATTCTCCTGCAGTCACCGTACGGGAGAATATAGATACAAACTGTAACCCCTACAGGTAAGTACAGGGGATGATAAAGCTACAAACTGTAACCCCTACAGGTAAGTACAGAGGATGATAAAACTACAAACTGTAACCCCTACAGGTAAGTACAGGGGATGATAAAACTACAAACTGTAACCCATACAGGTAAGTACAGGGGATGATAAAGCTACAGACTGTAACCCCTACAGGTAAGTACAGGGGATGATAAAACTACAGACTGTAACCCCTACAGGTAAGTACAGGGGATGATTAAACTATAAACTGTAACCCCTACAGGTAAGTACAGGGGATGATAGAACTACAAACTGTAACCCCTACAGGTAAGTACAGGGGATGATAAAGCTACAGACTGTAACCCCTACAGGTAAGTACAGGGGATGATAAAACTACTAACTGTAACCCCTACAGGTAAGTACAATGATGATAAAGCTACAGACTGTAACCCCTACAGGTAAGTACAGGGGATGATAAAACTACAAACTGTAACCCCTACAGGTAAGTACAGGGGATGATAAAACTACAGACTGTAACCCCTACAGGTAAGTACAGGGGATGATAAAACTACAAACTGTAACCCCTACAGGTAAGTACAGGGGATGATAAAACTACAAACTGTAACCCCTACAGGTAAGTACATGGGATGATAAAACTACAAACTGTAACCCCTACAGGTAAGTACAGGGGATGATAAAACTACAAACTGTAACCCCTACAGGTAAGTACAGGGGATGATAAAACTACAAACTGTAACCCCTACAGGTAAGTACAGGGTATGATTAAGCTACAGACTACCATACAGTAATCGTACACAATTTGGGTGGGTATACAAATAAGGTGTAACATTTTTGTTTCCAAAGAAACACTGCTCTAGGTATCTTTATTGAACTTGTTACACACATCAAACTAGTGGTCTGGCGTTGTTTGTGACCTGCAAGCAAGGAGGAGCGGGCATATAGTGTTACACTTGTCAGTCCGTCCATCCGTATGTTTGAAAAATGTTTAACATTCAAGTTTGGTTTTGCTGTGATGATGGCTCAAAGGTGAGCTATTGGGATCACTCTTCGTCCGTCGTCCGTCATCGTCGTCCGTCCGTTGTCAACTTTTGCTTCAAACGACTTCTCCTCAGAAACTATGTGGCCAATTTTGACCAAACTTCACGTGGATGATTCTTAGATAAATGCTTTTTAGATTTGTTAAAATTAGGTCAGTTTGACATCCAAGATGGCCGCCATTACCATATATGGTTGAAACCTTAAAAACTCTTCTTCTCAAGAACCGCAGGACAGATTTCAACAGTTTTTCTTTTAAAATGATCGCCATTGTCTAGACTATCAGGTTTGTTCAAATGAAGTCCCCGGTATCAAAAATGGCCTCGGGTCCAAAGTTTGTATATTGAGATTTTGCATGTTTTTCATATTAAAAAATCTTCTTCTCTGAAACCACAAGGCACAGAGGTCTCATGTAGTACATGTAGCATCAGCTTGTGGTCCTCTACTAAGTTTGTTCAAATGGTGACCCTGGGGTCAAATTTGTCCCCGCCCCAGTGGTCACAGTTTTACATAGACTTATATAGGATATTTTTTTAAAAATCTTTTTTTCGGAAACTGCAAGAGCCAGAGGTTTGGTATTTTGCATTTACTATAAGCTTATGGTCCTTTACCAAGTTTGTTCAAATGGTGACCCTGGGGTCACATTTGGCCCCGCCCCAAGGGTCACATGTTTTACATAGACATGTATAGGGAAAAACTTAAAAAATCTTCTTCTCTGAAACTGCAAGAGCCAGAGGTTTAATATTTTGCATTTGCTATAAGCTTATGGTCCTCTACCAAGTTTGCTCAAATGGTGACCCAGGGGTCACATTTGGCGCCGCCCCGGGGGTCACAGTTTTACATAGGCTTGTATAGGGAAAAACTGAAAAAATCTTCTCTGGAACCACATGGCACGGAGCTCTCATGTATTACATGTAGCATCAGCTTATGATCCTCTACTTAGTTTGTTCAAATAGTGACCCTGGGGTCAAATTTGTCCCCGCCCTGGGAGTCACAGTTTTACATAGACTTGTATAGGATTTTTTTTTAAAATATCTTCTCGGAAACTTCAAGACCCCTAGGTTTGATATTTTGCATTTACTATAAGCTTAAGGTCCTTTACCAAGTTTGTTCAAATGGTGACCCTCGGGTCACATTTGGCCCCGCCCCAAGGGTCATATGTTTTACATAGACATGTATAGGGAAAAACTTAAAAAATCTTCTTCTCTGAAACTGCAAGAGCCAGAGGTTTAATATTTTGCATTTGCTATAAGCTCATGGTCCTGTACCAATTTTGTTCAAATGGTGACCCTGGGGTCAGATTTGGGCCCGCCCCGGGGGTCACAGTTTTACATAGGCTTGTATAGGGAAAAACTGTGAAAAATCTTCTTCTCTGGAACTGCAAGAGCCAGAGGTTTAATATTTTGCATTTGCTATAAGCTTATGGTCCTCTACCAAGTTTGTTCAAATGGTGACCCTGGGGTAAAATTTGACCCCACTCTGTGGGTCACAGTTTTACATAGACTTATATAGGAAACACATTAAAGTCTTCTTCTCTGGAACTACAAGAGCCAGAGGTTTAATATTTTGCATTTACTATACTCTTATGGTCCTTTACCAAGTTTGTTCAAATGGTGACCCTGGGTTCACACTTGGCCTCGCCCCAGGGGTCACCTTTTACATAGACTTGTATAGGGAAAAACTTAAAAAATCTACTTCTCTAAAACCACAAAGCACACAGCTCTCATATAATACATGTAGCCCTGGGGTCACATTTGGCTCTGCCCAAGGTGTTACTCTCTAGCACCTTCATTTTGTATTTGATCTTTACCAAACTTTGTCAGTGTCTTAAACTGTCTATATCAATGTTGTTATACACAACAGAGCCCACATTTCTTGAACAATCTTAACGAAACTTGCACAGATTGTATATGACCATAAGATTTCGAAGAAGTTCGATAATGTGCCAGTACTCAGATGATCGCTTTAGGACCATCTTAGCCCTGGCCCTCTTGTATTGGTTCAAATTAACTCAGGTGAGCGATATAGGGCCATCATGGCCCTCTTGTTTAGTTAATATCAATATTTTCGGTATTTTCATGAAACAAATATACTATTCATAGTCAATATGTCAAGACTTTTTGTTTCCAGAGCATAAAAGGCGGTTCAATGTATCTTCTGCACATATCAACCTAATGGTCTTGTGGATCATTTTGATATATAGAACTTCCTTGAGGATTGAATTTGGTATTCTGACCTTTCTGATATTAACATGTTTTTGGTATTTTCATAGAAACAAGGTAGATGTAATTCATTTGTTAAGATATTTGTGGATGGAATGTGTAACTTGAAAATGGATTAAGGAATCTTTACGAAGCTTTAAATGCATATAGTGGCCTTAATTATGTCTGTTTCTATTCAAAAACTTATTATTAAAAGTGCAAGTTTTTTTATTTTGTGTTTATTTCCAAGATCAATTGTAGTGTTATGTACGTGTTAGAAATTATCCACATTTCCTATAAATCTGGTGACCGATCAAATTCATGTATTGAAAGAAGTAAAATCGGAATTATGCAATCGATCTTGGAGACATTTTAATTAAAAATAAACACAAAATAAAAAAACTTGCACTTTTAATGGCGTTAAAAGTATATTAACACGATTTGTTGCCATGGAAACGAGTTTGTCATGTTCATTACATTTTTGTTTCCAGAGCATAACTTGAATTTAGCACCAATCAAGATATCGTTATGAAAATTGTATGTGCATCAGCTGCATCATTTCCTTCATTGCAGCTGGTGTGAGGCGTGTATAGAGAACACACAGTGTGGGTACTGTTATAACGACTTCGGTAGTGGTCCGGTGAATGGTTCCTGTCTACCCATATATGGTGACGATACGAGTCATTCTTTAGGTAATAATCTACCGTACTTGAATTTTTTAATTCCGCATAAATTTGATGGAGGCTAGGTGTTACTCTTGTTCTGGAGGGTGAAGCAGTTTTTAAGCTCTACTGACTGAAGGCCAGGCGAGCTTATTCAATGGCATGTCCCATCATCCTTGTGTTAGCTCATTCTGGTGGACATGGTTACTGTTACAAACATATTCAGATTTTCACCAAATTTGATTTGAAGGTTTGTTTTAGTACTTTTTACAATTTGCAAAATTGACCCATGAGTTTCAGAGTAATTTCCCTTGATAATTGAAAAATAAGTATGAGTTATTGCCCTTAAATAATGATAATGTTGAAAAAAGGTACAGATGATTGACCCATTAAGAAATGTGCTTACAAAATCTTACATCGTGATTTACATGCCCTCAGATGAGGATTTTATATTTAACCCTGCCTTATTCCCCAAAAGGCGTCAGATAGTACCATAGGATTGACTTATGGAACTGTAGGGATACTCTGGCAAGCAAACCTGAAACTAATTATATCCACTTCAAGGTATCCTGTCTTTCTGTCCACTGGAGAGGGAGGCATTAGTGTCTCTAGACAGACTAGAAACCCAGCTTATAATTTGAACTCCTGAGTCCTTGGTCAAGTGGTTAAAGTGTCTGACTTGAAATCATTTGCCCCTCACTCCTTTGGGTTCAGGACCTCATGGGACCAGGAGTCTTTATTTGAGGAAGCTCTTCTGCTGTACATAATGAAAATATTTTTTTTTAAAAATACTGTATCAATTCTTTTGATTTGTTAACTGCATAAACTATTATTTCTCACTATTTCTTAATATAACTGTGTTATTTTAGCAATTTCTGGCCATAAAGTATAGAAATTGTTAAAAACAACACCAAAAAGAACATATTAAGTCAACCGTTTAAATATTTAAACTATGTTCAGGGGGACGGTGCAATGCAACAACAGGGGATGAAGAGACACTGATATTCGCCTACCAATATTGTCCGACAGACTACTCGTGGATGGGTGTAGCGGGCCTTGCCATATATTTGATGGCATTTGCACCAGGTATTTATTAATAGACTATTATATCTTTATGTTTTTTGTCTCGTCTTTTTTCGAAGGAAAAAAAGAGACATACCGGTAGATGTTGCTTTTTCGGCTTCAATATTCAAGTTTTGCATGTACGGCAGTTTTGTGTGTGTGTCATGATTTGGGTGGCATTAAGTTTCCAAATACCCAACAAGATCATGTGAGAGCAGAGAATGTAAATACCAAACATGTCTGAAAAATTATAGCGGGTAACAAATTATACTCGATTGATGTGATAATCGTCTCTTTGTAGGGGCGTTCGTGGCTGATAGTTTTGAGTCTCTGATTTGAAATCACTTTCCTGCTAACCACTGTGGGTTCGAGCCTACCGGTGGTTCTACCCAGGTGCCTGCCTGTGCACGAAAATTGCACGGAGGGGCACCTCGAGTCTTCTTCCACCAATTCAATTCTTTTATTCATTCATTCATTCATCCATTTTCAGTCAATCAATCAATCAGTCAATCAGTTTATTCGTTATTGAAGTAATTTGGTGATTTAATTTCATACACAATCTGTCATTTTGAGAACTTTGTTTATATTGTTTGAATGGTATTTTAGTGTTATAACTTTTCTTTCATTTAAAAATGCAATAAATATCTGTCTTGTCCTCACAACTCGTTTTTTAACCAAATTACATTGTCATTCGTAATTTACTTATTCGATAATTATAAATGCCTGCTTGCACCTTAAGCAAATTGTGTTTAACCTTCTTCTCAAATTAGCGTTTTAATTATTTTCATTAACCATCTGGATGACCATTTTGTTATTACTATTCAGGTATGGGTCCTATGCCGTGGACGATTAACGCGGAAATATATCCACTGTGGGCGAGAAGCACTGGCAACTCGTTGGCGACGGCAACCAATTGGTTGTCTAACCTTATTGTATCCATGTCCTTCCTCACGCTGACAGAGACGATCACGAAATATGGTATGGCTTAACAAATGTTTATTAGTTATTTACATTGTTTAGTGCTAAAGATCTAATGTTATATAGGCAAGGAGATTCTGCTTGTTAAAGGGAATGTAGCGACAAGCTCTATTATTGAGAGTTCTGAAAAACTTGGAAAAAGGTGAAAGAATTATCAAAATCGGATGATCAACAAAAAAGATATGACCATTTAAAGGTTGTTCTAAAATGGATATAGGAGCCACCATTTTTAGAACTATGATGTCATAGTTCCATATTACCATATATGGAATATTAATAAATATAATTTAAAATGAAGAAAATCACTGCAAATGAATACAAACAATTTTACTGGTCATAAACAGCATTATTGCCATTCAGTATTACATACTTTTCATACAGTTGCTGTCATTTTTCCCCTATAAATTAGTAAATTTTCATATTTATAAATATTCCATATATGGTCATTTAGAACAGTGATGTCATAGCTCTTAAAATGGCCACTTCCATATCCGTTTCAACAGAAACTTCAAACGATCATATCTTCCTTGTTTATCATCCGATTTTGATAACTCTTTCATCCTTATTGAAGTTTTTCAGATCTCTCAATAATAAAGATGGTTTAGCTGTGTCGCTACATTCCCTTTAATTATATTTGTAATTCTCATTTGGAATATCTCGGCAGTAACTGTACTATCAATGAGATATATGGAAGGTCTTACATGGGGGCCTGTTTAATGTTGGATTTATTATACTCCTGTTCAAGATTGAATTAATTAAAGTCCTGCTTTATATTGAAACGATTAAACTCCTGTTGAATAGTGAATTTATTAAACGAGTAAAGTTAGATGATGCGAGGCTGAGCTAAGCATCATATCAGTTTTATCCCACTAGTTAAATAAATACAATATTAAATAGGCACACATTTAAGATTCTATTTATTACAACTCCAAAAATTCCACATAATACATTATTTATTAATGTAGGCGCATATGTATATCGTTGTTGCATGGTGACGTTGTATGTTACTGCGGTCTTCTCCATAACGCACCGAACAAATAAACTGCCTCGTCGATATATATTTTTAACGGTTACAGAAATCAATAATGCAGTTCATTTTGGCATTTGTCAATTTAAAAAAACGTCATACAATTAAATCTAAACAAAACTCAGTGTCCACTTTCTTTTGCTGAGTATAGTTACAACTGTTTCTTGTTCACCACTGCGATATATTTTCTATTCGCCAACAACAGCCAAATTTTCCAACATATGTTCACTGTTTCTAAACCTACTGATGATGACATATATATATATTATTTAAATATTTTGAGAATCCAAACTCTATAGACACATTATAATGGCTTTAACCAACCAGGCCAAACCCTAAAACTGTAGCGTCAAATTAAGAGTTACCAACTCATAATTCATTTTTCGCATATTCAATCACAGGTATTTTCAGAATCTGTTAATAAATCTTTACTTTAAATCGACACAAATACATCATTAGTTGACCTGAAGAGTTTTGATAAATGGTTTTGTAGCGTAATTGTGCAGTTATTTGGCAGGTTAGTGCCATAAAAAACCCATCTTTTTTAAATGCGACCAATGTAATCAGAAACACATTTGGTAAATAAATTATATTGTATATCTACAGGGACCTACTGGATATTTGTGGGTGTCACTGCACTAGGACTTGTCTTCATGGGCCTCACTCTACCAGAAACTAAAGGAGTCAAACTGGAACAAGTTGAGGCTTTATTCTCCCAATCATTGTGTCGTTGTCCGGGGTCTTCATCATTAGAGAAACAGGGGTCATCATCGTCGGAGAAACACGTGTCATCATCATCATCATTGGAGAAACATGTGTCATCATCATCATCGGAGAAACACGTATCATCATCATCGTCGGAGAAACACGTGTCATCATCATCGTCGGAGAAACACGGGTCTTCCTCATTTTAATACGAGAGAAGAACACCATTTATGATTTGAATTATGATAATTGTGGGGGACATGAATGTGATTACATTATAGGAAGGGAATAGTCGGGAGTAATGTCTGACAAATGAAAAGCTCTAAATATGCATATTTACACTTAAAGGGGCATAACTCTGCCAAAATGAAAGTCAGAGTTATTGGACATGTGTAACAACATTCCGTGGGTTAAGATGAAGATGTGTGTGAAGTTTCATGAACATAAGTCAAATAATGTATACTTTAAATGAAAATTACTGGTGTTTACATGAAAATTACTGGAAAAGGAAGGTGTTTAAATGAAAATTACTGGAAAAGGAAGGTGTTAAATGAAAATTACTGGAAAAGGAAGGTGTTTAAATGAAAATTACTGGAAAAGGAAGGTGTTAAATGAAAATTACTGGAAAAGGAAGGTGTTTAAATGAAAATTACTGGAAAAGGAAGGTGTTTAAATGAAAATTACTGGAAAAGGAAGGTGTTAAATGAAAATTACTGGAAAAGGAAGGTGTTTAAATGAAAATTACTGGAAAAGGAAGGTGTTTAAATGAAAATTACTGACAAAGAAAGGTTATGAAATGAAAAATACTGGCAGAGAAAATGTAAATAAAAATTGCTGGCAAAGAAATATTGGAAATATAAGTGAACATTAAAAAGAAAGATCTTGTTAAAATGAAAATAACTTGAGAAGAAAGGTCTTAAAACTTAGAATTAGAAGGGTGTTCCACTGAACACTTGTGTTGCCTGCCATGTGCTTATTTCAGCATGTACAGTCTAACTATAATGTTCGAAGACAGTGGGTGCCATCCTTCATGAATGATGGAGTAGTTTTTTCTTAAAGTGTTAACGTTTCTGAAAAAGGGGCATAAATCTGCATCGGATAATTGATAAGGAAGAACTATAAAGTTTCATGACCATAGGTCAATATTATTTTGGCAATATTATTTTGCCAAGTTATAGCTAGGGTTTATGAAAAGGGGCATAACTCTGCCAAATTGAAAGTCAGAGTTATTAGTTTAAACTTATTTAGTTTACATCGACTGTAACGAAAGCTCTATAAACTTATTTGAATCACTGTCTACGTCTTCCTGGGTAGAACCAGTACTAAGCAAATGCAGATAAAGTGTCTTGCTCAGGGATACAACGCCTTATGGCAATGGCGGGGATCGAACCCACGACTTTTCGATCATGGGTCCAATGCTCTACCACTAAACCACAGCGCTCCGCAAGTCAGTTAATGTAAATGATGTTAAATGACAATGTAAATAACTGCGCAACTGCTTGCGATGAAAGCCTACCAGTAAATATGTGAAACAAGTTCAATATTCAATACATCAAAATAGAGCAAATATTGGTTCAGCAGTTCTATTCCAAATGGTTTGCGAATATACCTACAGCATAAACTTAGTTAATGAGTTAATGGTGCATTTTCATTGACCATGAGTATAATTAACAGGATGGCAGTTTAAAATTGTGTAATTGGCATTCAAATATTCAAATACATTTTTTTGTGGAAAAACAATAGAAGAGATGAGAAAATGAACAATGTTCGGGGAAAAACAAAACAATAAGGAACAAAGTCGGAATGAATGTTGATGGTGTTGTAGGATTTTTGTTCTGAGCTTGTGTCATCACGTCATGCTATTATGATGCAACTCAGTGTGTTCTCAACCTTTTAATTGCTGTGAGAAACAGATTAAGAGTTTCTTGAAATGCATTTACAAGCTCAGTTTACTTTCAGTGCAATAGGAAACGTCAATATTCACCCACATTGACAAGTCATATTGACCCATAGTAAAATCATTGTAGTGGAACTACTGTTGTGCAAACTCGTTAAGGATTGGTGCAGTTCGCAATCATGTCACAGAAAGTTTGCCATGTGATGTAAACATTATAGTATTTTTGTTTCATTGTCGAAAATTCCCACGATGTTACGACATTATTTTAAATAAATATTTTTGATGAAAGTTAAATGTAATTAAAAGGTTATTGGATTTGTATTGGGATATATGCACTCGTTCTTCCTCGTATACATATTACTCTCCTAAAGTTGCGCAATATTGTTACGTGGCAGAACTTGCACATATATCCCACTACAATTCTAAAAACCTATAAGTATTATGAGGATCTAGTCATCAAATGTTTTTGGTATCTTTAATGTTAAGCTGAACATGACTAAATGTAATGTTATTATCTTCATTCGTATAACTAACTTTTGCATATACATGCAAGCTTACAGGATTAATTGTACTATTGGCCATTTCTCGCAGAAAAAGCGTTTGTATCATGTTAAAACAGTTGAATTATACTGATATAAATGGAGTTATAGTTGCATTTGAAATTGGCAGTAAAGTCATAAAGTTCTCTCTTTATGCTCCCGCCACAGAATGGTGAAGGGGCATATAGTGCTAGCCATGTCCGTCCGTCTGTCTCGAAAAGTTTTGTGTCTATCTCCTCCCACAGTTTTCAACCAAATGTTTCTTTACAGGCTCCTTACTGATGATTTCAAGATGTGCATATCAATTCGGTGTCAAAGTCGACCTCATATTATCGGAGTTACGGCCCTTTTTTCGTCAAATTTTACCTTAAAATATCTTACGTGTCTATCTCCTCCCACATTTTTTACAACCGATTGTTTCGAAACATTACAGGATGCTTACCAAAGGTATCAAGATGTGCCTTTCCACGCGTGCTAAACGCACTCATGGTACAGCAGTCTGTACCATGAGTTGGTACAGCAGTCTGTACCATGAGTTGGTACAGCAGTCTGTACCATGAGTTGGAACAGCAGTCTGTACCATGAGTTGGAACAGCAGTCTGTACCATGAGTTGGTACAGCAGTCTGTACCATGAGTTGGTACAGCAGTCTGTACCATGAGTTGGAACAGCAGTCTGTACCATGAGTTGGTACAGCAGTCTGTACCATGAGTTGGTACAGCAGTCTGTACCATGAGTTGGAACAGCAGTCTGTACCATGAGTTGGAACAGCAGTCTGTACCATGAGTTGGAACAGCAGTCTGTACCATGAGTTGGTACAGCAGTCTGTACCATGAGTTGGAACAGCAGTCTGTACCATGAGTTGGAACAGCAGTCTGTACCATGAGTTGGTACAGCAGTCTGTACCATGAGTTGGAACAGCAGTTTGTACCATGAGGTCGAACAGCAGTCTGTACCATGAGTTGGTACAGCAGTCTGTACCATGAGTTGGTACAGCAGTCTGTACCATGAGTTGGTACAGCAGTCTGTACCATGAGTTGGAACAGCAGTCTGTACCATGAGGTCGAACAGCAGTCTGTACCATGAGTTGGTACAGCAGTTTGTATCGTGAGCATCAGGTACAAAAATAAGTGAAAGCCATTATATTAAAACTAGAATCCCTCATTGATACGGAACATAAGTAGTATAAGACGACTTATTAAAGGGACACATCGCAAACTTGAAGTGTTTATCAAGAATTGAAAATAACATCTCGATTTATTTATCCACTGACTCGAAAATTGCATACAATTAAATAAAAGTTTGAGTTTCGTATTTTTTATCTTATGCTAATATAGGTTTACATAAATTAATCAATAGTTAGTAATATCCAAAACAGTTTGCTTTACACTATTCTTATAATTAATTTTAATGATTGAACAAATGCAAGTTGTGTAGAAAACTAACGGGACACCTTGAGTTTTTTTTAAAAATCAAGATTGCGGTGTGTCCTTTTAAGCTTATATTCCATACATGTAATGACTGATAACAGGAAAACACCTTTTTAGTAAGACTTTATACAAAATTGATTCTTGTCAAAATGCATTTTTCTATACATGCAGATCTTGATAATGGACCAAACATGTGATGTTATATGTTTTTTTAAACCAGATATTCTTGTTATACATGTATGTTAATTTATTTTATACATATTATTTTTATTATTAAACAAAACTTCAATCCTGTTTCTGTTGTCTTTTATGTCTTTGTTGTTTAAAAACATGTGACTATATTACCTACTTTTTAGGTATAGGCTATTAGTATACATACAAATGACAGTTTTATATTTGCAATCGTGTGGCCCCCCCCCCCCCCAATTTCAAACACACAGACACATGCAAACACACACGAGCACAGGCACACACATAAACACAGATGCATGGATGCACTCAAGAACAGACATGCATGCACTCGAGCACAGACGCATGGATGCAAATGCACACACGCGTTGACACCTGCATGCACTCCAGCACAGACACATATGCATGCATGCTCACAAGCACAGACAAACACGGATGCACGTGCACATTCAAGCACAGACACGTACTCACCCTAGAGAGCAGCAGTCCTGCCTAAATGACATTGTTTAAAGAAACTAACCTGCCTAATAACAGAAAAATTGCACTACGAAACCGTTTATCAGAACACTTAATTCAAGCTCCAGTTTTGGGGTTTGGCCTGGCTGGTTAAAGCCGTTTATACTGTGTCTATTAGAGCTTGGATTCTCAAAATATCTAAGTTCTATGTATGTCTCTTAGTCAGTAGGTTTAGAAATGGTGTACATATGTTGTAAAATTTGGCTGTTGTTGGTGGGATAGCTACTTTTAAGTAAATAAATCAAATACATGTAATGACTGGGGAGCAAAGATGAGTAACATAGACAGACATACAGGCATAGAGTAGTGTTAGTTTTACAAAGACCATGTCAGATATTCCACATATTGGAATGATAATTCAACCAATGATAAGAAACTTCAGTTTTTTATACGCCCATAGGGATGGGATTTTACGTTGTATTATGTTGTGGGATTGTCTGTCTGTCTGTCTATCCATTTACTTTTACCTGACAACTGGTTCTGGTTTATAACTTACAAAGTTTAATGCCTACAACAATGAAACGTTGTACATATCTTCAGCATGATCTGATAAAGGCCCATAACTCTCTGATTCATTTGTTTTTATAATTATTTCCCCTTGGAAAAGGTTTAACCTCAAACTTAACCTTGCATTTAACAAGTGATTGTGGCTAATAACTTTCAAAGTATTAGGTCTACGACAATGAAACGATGGACGTATATGCTCCTCGAGGCGATGCTCTTGTTTATAGATAGTGCATGTTATTATGTTATGTGTGTGTGTGGGTGGGGAGAAACAGACATTTGTCAACTTAATGTACAGCTGACTTCGAGCTGCGGTATTAAACAAAAACACAATAAATAAAGACGAGGATTTTATTCAGTCCCCTTTTCACTTCAAGCACTTTACAGACTGGGTTATCCTCCCTGACTTATTTTCCGACTTGATCACCGATTGGAAGATCACCATAACACCTTGCGTTTCCTTGTTTGCATATGCAGTTTCCCCTCTCACTGTCATGGAACGTAGCCCCGTCCGGATATACACTGTGTGGGAATGTAAATAATAAACCAGATGTTAAAGGGACACACGGCAATCTTGAAGTTTTTATCGAGCATTAATGTTGACTTTAAAACAATAAATTAATATTAATTTATAGCATATATAATTAAATAAAATGTTGAGTTTTCATTTTTTCGTCTTATTCTACCATAGGTTTAAATATATTATTGGTGCAATATAATACGCAAAAATAATTCGCTTTATACCATTCTTATAATTAATATTAATGTTTGAACAAATGCAGGTTATGTGAAAAACAAACGGGTTTAATGAGCAAATAAAGAAATCAAGATTGCCATGTGTCCCTTTAAAATTGGGGGACATGTTCTTGTTCTCAATACAGATAGGTTTGTGATAAATAAGTATAATTACTGTCAATATAAAGTGTTTACTCTGTGTTCAGATCAGTATGTCAGATCAGTATGAATTTTAAACATATTATACAAATAATGTTTAGCTTTATATACTGAAAGGAAAAAGAAACGCGACACGGGAATTCCCGTTATATATTGTATGTACAATATGCTGCTGTTAATCGAATGGTACATGTCTACGTAAGATCTTTCCTTTCGGAAAAAAGGCTAAAACAACTCGTAACATAGCAAATAGTATTATTGCAAAGTTTCATTATTGACAGAGTACGCGTTTAGCTCAAGCATGTGAGCAAACTTTTGCAAACTCTTTACGTTAAATACTGTACTGAACTTGCTCAATTTTTCAAAGAGGAACTTCAACATTTATGAATTGCTTGTTACAAGGCGTAGTGTGATTAAAACGTCTACAACATCACAGTTGTGTCCTTTCTCTAACTAACTACATCATTTTTTTTACAAAACACCCAAATGATACAACATTCATTGATGGTCCCCACATACCCTAAACTCACACATAATGCCTGATAAGTGTTAAGCGAGAGCAGTGCATGTGCGGGTGAGTGCGGGGTTGGGAGGGGTGTGGGGCTGGGATCCGGAGGGGTGATACTCTCTTTAATATTTATTATTTAGGTAGCAATATTTAAAACTACATACATTGAGTTCCAGAAACAGTTCTTCTCCGTGAATGAGCACACAATGGCACCATCATCACACGTGCATTGTAACCCGTGCAGCTGGAAATGCTGGCCGTGATTGTAGGTCCTGTCAACAAGTATTTATCATTGTATAATGAATGTTACATATAATCAGCAAAATAATTTAAGGACCATAAAATAGAACAATAATAATTACTTAATCTTTAATTTCTACATTTCATATCCATATCAAAAGTTAACTCTTGTTAAATAATGTTAAACTTAAAAACTGCAAACAGACAGTAAAATGTTCAATAATGGCACAGTTAAAACATGACACAAATCAAATTAAATAACTAGTAATTAACAATAGTTGACTTTTAAATAACTTCTTACCAGTATGTTAATAGATCTACCAGAATATTGAAACATGTTTTATTTCTAACTAAAGTTTTAAATCATACAACAGAATCGTACAATTTCCAGGAAAGTGAACATTGTAGAAAAGTGAACATTGTAAACGTATTTCCTCATAACAAAAGCACAAATACGGTTTACTGTTTACATCATGTCCATGTTGCATCCCAAATAAACACGTTATCAAAACTTACACTCCATATACTGAGCATTCAGCAGGCTCGCCTGAAATCAAAGCCAATGTTCTATCATTAAAAGTAAATATAAAATACTATCATTAAAAGTAAATATAAAATACAAACAAATACAATTACATTATTTTATTATATACTTTACAGTGAAATAGTGGATTTTATGAATAAAATAAAACCTTATATTTTCATCGTTTATATTTCACATGTGAAATACCGAAAATGACATAATGCCGCTGACGTCATTGTTTTGGCGCATTTTGTTTTTCTCTGCATAAGTTTCAAGTCTGTGAGTATATAATAAATAGAATATTTGTTGGTTTGTCGTGAATAAAGTTAGTTCGTTTGTATGGTGTTTTACGTCATTTTCAACACATGTAAGGTTATATATTGCAGTAGATTTTTGTGGTGGAGGCAGACCACCCACTACCAGTACTATACAGTACACCTCCCACAATTTACAGTGAGAAAATTCTCCAAGTGAAAACTCAAATATAAATTTTCTCACTTCTCGATGAAAACACAGGCAGCCAGCACAGAGCTAGGATAGTAAAAGATAAACTTAGATTGAATAAAATATTAATTAGTTGATTTCTGGACGCCCACCCCCACACACACTCATAACATAATAACATGCACTATTATACAACTGATTAATATTTCAATTACTAAGTCCATCTTTTACTATCCTAGCTCTGTGCCGGCTGCCTGTGGATGAAAATAAATCCTACATTCACTCCAAACCAACAAATATCCTTTATTTTTTATTGCAGTTATTTTAACATGCCATATATTTGCGTCAACCTGATAAAACACTTCATATAGCATGTTTAACCATAGGGGGAGTTAGACCAATGTACAAATTGATTATGTAATTCCCATTCCTAGGAGCAAAATGTCTAATTTCCCAAGGTAGAAGCTATTATATCAATGTCAAATACATCACCATGTTGGTACCATGTTCTGTCTAATTCCCTACCCCAGTGTCATCATTGCTGTCCAATTCCCCTGATATGCCTTCCGCCCCCATGCAACTCCCCATGACCCCAGTGCCATCATTGTTGTCTAATTCCCCTACAGCCTGCCCCCATCCCATCTCCCCCTTCCCCAAACCGGGTGAAAACATTAAAACAGTGATCGGTGCATAACCATTTTGCATGATCCTACTAAGAGAAAAGCAAAGGAAAGTAGAGTCCATTTTACAAATGCGGGATGACAATGTAAAAGCTATACGCTCGTTATTAAAACCATAATTTAGAAACAAATATTAAATATTAATTACCAACGGGTGTGTGAAAAGCTAGTTTCTCCACGTGCACGGAGCTGTTGCACGTGTCCATGAGATAGATTGTCAGGTAAAAACTATCCACCCAGGCTCTCTGTGGAATAGAACGTTCATGTATGCAGACATGTATATAGCAAATACAAAGCATTAACCTTGATTAAAGCTCACTTAACATTGGAAAATATGTCAAAAGATAAGGTCAGGTGCGCATTGGGATGCTAGACCCATTACGCAACTTTGGTGCGTTTAATTATTTATTTATTTACGTCTCATCACAATATTCATCATATACAAAAATATACAGTACATAAGAAATAAACTAAGTCGAAAAAGGGGTATAACTCAATGAAAAATCATTTAAGGGGAAAGTTCAGACCATATGTGGGTGTCCACTTCACGTCAGGAAGAATTGCATTTCAAGTACTACATACAGTATATAAGAAACCATACAGAGTGTAGATGTACAAGAAATCAACTGAGACGAAAAAGGTGCACAGCACATTTTAAAAATATCGTATGTCAGAGCTGCATACCATGTTTTATTTCAATCTAAGGAGATGCGCACACAAGGATGCATTCGCTATATACAGTAAGTATATAAGAAATAAACTAAGTAAAAAAGGGGCATAACTCAATAAAATAACACCAGAAAGGAAAGCCCAGATAATATGCGAATATTCACCTCATGTCTGGTCCAGTCAGAGCTGCATACCAAGTTTTATTTCAATCTGGTGGAAACTGTAGGAGGAGATGCACACACAAGGATGCATTCGCTATATACAGTAAGTATATAAGAAATTAAGTAAAAAAGGGGCATAACTCAATACAGAATATCACGAGATAGGAAAGCCCAGACAATATGCCCATATCCACCTCATGTCAGAGCTGCATACCAAGTTTCATTTCAATCTGGTGGAAACTGTAGGAGGAGATGCGCACACAAGGATGCATTCGCTATATACAGTAAGTATATAAGAAATTAAGTAAAAAAGGGGCATAACTCAATACAGAATATCACGAGATAGGAAAGCCCAGATAATATGCGCATATCCACCTCATGTCAGAGCTGCATACCAAGTTTCATTTCAATCTGGTGGAAACTGTAGGCGGAGATGCGCACACAAGGATGCATTCGCTATATACAGTAAGTATATAAGAAATAAACTAAGTAAAAAGGGGCATAACTCAATACAGAATATCACCATTAAGCCCCGACAATATGCGCATGTTTACTTCATGTAAGAGCTGCATACCAAGTTTCATTTCAGTCGAATATAAACTGTAGGAGGAGTGGCGCACACAATAATGCGTTCACTGTATGCAATATATAAGGAAGCTAAGTAACTCAATGAAAAATCATCGTACAAAAAGACCCCCTACTCCCACCCCGACAACGGTCACCATTTGAATAAATTTGATGGATGAACATTAGCTAATGCTATATGCAAACCATAACATTAGCTAATGCTATATGTAAACCATTTGAGCAAACTCGGTAGAGGACCATAAGATAATGAAAAATAACGTATTTTTCAGAGAAGATATAGCGATTTTGTCTGAAAAAATATGTACAACTGTGTCCCTGTGAGGCAGGATTAAATTTGACCCCAGGGTCACCATTTGAACAAACGTGGTAGATAAACTCTGGCTTTTGTATTTTCAGTGCATGTTTAAGTTTTATAAAAAAATAAATAAATGGGCACAACTCTGCCGAAATGAAAGTAAGGGTTATTAGACATGCGTAATAACATTCCTAAGGGGTAAGATGAATATGTGTGTGAAGTTTCATGAAATATGTCAAATACTTTTCAAGTTATGGCCAATTATGAACTTAGTTATGTTGCAGGTTAACATTTTATGAAAATGGCAATAACTCTGCCAAAATGAAATTCGAGTTAATGGACATAATTTTATGTAACTATATTCCTTGAATTAAGATGAAGATGTATGTGAAGTTTAATGAATATATGTCAAATACTTTTGAAGTTATGGCTAAGGTTAGGTTGCAGATTAAAGTCGGACGGACGGACGGACAACTGACAACGTGCTCCCTAAGTGTCTGCCATGCTACGCAAGCGGCACAATACTATTCTGATGAGCCTTTAAACAACAGTTAGTTATTTATAACTGGCATGATTTAATGAATTTATTAAAGGAAGGGAAATAACTCACGCCAAAATCGTCAACGTTTACAGATTGTATCAATGGTTAATGCCAGCTCTGTGAAGAAATGTACCGTTGGCGCCCAACCATATAGTCAGGTTCACTATTTTCATGTTTTAATTTCGTTCTGATTTACTTCTACGTTTTTTGAAAACGTTGTTATAATTGAAAATAAGAAAGCATATGTTTCCTGGCCATCTTGGATTTTTTAAATGGTCACATTTTATTTCTCAATCTCTCGGCATCAAAGCGACGTAGACTCTTGCTTTTAATGGCTAAAGTCTTCATTTTCGGATGAAAGGATTCTAATTGTACTATATATGTATTTATACCTTACCATTGTGGAAATACTATACATTATCAAAACGAAGTATTTCGCTTTTAATTTCAAGCTACATGTACGAATAAATTTTTAAATTTAAATATTCTTTGTAGGCATCTTTTTTACTGTTTTGAATTGTTTTTCCCCCAAGATAACATGGTAAATCAAAAACATACAGTCCTAGAAAATGATATATATTCATTCGACCATATCATTATTTTATACATATATTGTACATAATAATTGCTGAACATTGTACGTTTATTGTACTATATTTATACCATTGTTGCTATGTTATTGTTACATTTGTGTACGGTGCAGAAGGGGATGGTCTTCCCCGACCCCTGCTCCACCTGTTACGGGCAGAATACATGGGCCACTAAAAAGCGACTGAAAAAAAAACACACACAAGAAAACACAAAAAAAATAATGCGTAAGAAAACAAATTGTATGGTAAGTTACGTACGATTCCGGAGATCCGTGTTGGGCAGGCTCAGATTGGTGTCTTGCCGTTATTTCCAGAGATGGCATACGAGTGGTCGACATTGCAGACGTAATCACGAATCAAGCTAAGCAGCTGAACATTTGGCGACCTTACCTTAATGTCATTTGACATAGTACGAGAATGCTAGATGCCAGACCAGACTTGAAAAACACAGTTGTTCTCAGACTGGGTGACTGCACATCTAGGTGGCTTGAAAGCCGAGATACAACGAAATGACAGCCATTTCCAAAATCCAAAATGGCCGCCATAAATGGAAACGTTAGGTTTCGCATTCAATAGATCCCAGCGTTTCCAGATATATAACTGTATATAGGATTGCTAATTTTCCAAGGTACCATACAGACTCAGGCCTCAAAATTGTATATTGTGGTTTGTTTTACAAAAAAATGCAGCTTTAGTGAAGATGCCGATAATTGTCAAGATCTAATAAATTTACGGTGGCTGGTAGATCGTAATAAGGCCAATAGCTGCTAGTAATTAACAGTTTTACCTGGCCGTTAATGGGATCCCTCAGTTCATACCACGAATCTCCGTTGCTTTGGTAAATACCACCGTTGCTCAGGAAACAATCGTCAGTATTAAGCGTAGTAATTGTTGAACTCGGGTTAGATGCTGAAAAACATAACATAGACTTAACTCATAGGTCAGATACCACTATTGATTTGGGCTTGAAAAAAATGTATAGTCTATTAGGTCATATAGACAGATGTTAGGGTAGAAATACTAGATTCCAGAGACGTAATAAACCACTTCTTAAATAACTGTAGATCCTGAGTGGGTGAAATTACCAAAAGCATAACAGAAACGTTTAACAGACACGTTCCTGATCATAACAAATTACCATAAAACATCAATATATTATATTTCCACCATAAAACTTGTTCATTCAGAATATTTTGACTGACATTTGCTTTTTTTTAACGGATAAAAAAAGTACCATGGATTTATATGTACACATAAATCCAAGACAGTACTGAGGATATATTTGCAAAAAGTAAAACTTATTTACTGCCATTCTAGAGGTGCCCACCCTCAGTGACCTATTGAGAGGCTGAAAGCACTTCCTTGTCAGTTTTGAGTGTATCTAAGACAGTTCTTTAAGAAAAGCTAGTATTTTCATCGAGTGGTATTTAGGAATAGGGTTGTAGCCCAAAAAGCTGTGGTGTAAGCCTAGCTATGGGAAATGAAATAGTGGTATCTGACCAATAAAGATAAGATGGAGAAAGTACAGTTCAGTTAGTTTACAGGTGTGATTCCACCATTGTTTTCTCTTCTTCGTTGGAAATGTTCATTTTGTTTCAATATAAAGTATTAAAGCACATTGTTCAAAAGATATACCTTTCTCCAATAGAAAAGAAAATACAAACATGGGGTTATGTTGCATGCAATGTAGTGCTTCTCCGTTGAATGACGTCACTTTCTATCTTGACATGCTGCAGAATGATTAATCCCAATCCGACCTTTGCTTTCCAATATATGTAAATTATTCTTAAACAGCTCAAAGACCAAGCAATCACAATACATCATGTGTATGAATTAAAGATAAAAACGATATCATATTACAGGCATGGACATGTTTAGTTCTAAGCACTAGTTGACATTACACCACGGAGTGACACATCCATAATACAGGCAGGGAAACGACACTAAACCACGGAGTGACACATCCATAATACAGGCAGGGAAACGACACTAAACCACGGAGTGACACATCCATAATACAGGCAGGAAAACGACACTACACCGCGTAGTGACACATTCATAATACAGGCAGGAAACGACACTACACCACGGAGGCAGGGAAACGACACTACACCACGGAATGACACATCCATAATACAGACAGGGAAACGACATTACACTACGGAGTGACACATCCATAATGCAGGCAGAGAAACGACACTGCACCGCGTAGTGACACATTCATAATACAGGCAGGAAAACGACACTGCACCGCGTAGTGACAAATTCATAATACAGGCAGGAAACGACACTGTACCGCGTAGTGACACATTCATAATACAGGCAGGAAACGACACTACACCACGGAGGCAGGGAAACGACACTACACCACGGAATGACACATCCATAATACAGGCAGGAAAACGACACTACACCACGGAGTAACACATCCATAATACAGGCAGGAAACGACACTTCACCACGGAGGCAGGGAAACGACATTACACCAAGGAATGACACATCCATAATACAGGCAGGGAAACGACATTACACTACGGAGTGACACATCCATAATACAGGCAGGGAAACGACACTACACCCCGGAGTGACACATCCATAATACAGGCAGGGAAACGACACTACACCAGGGAGTGACACATCTATAATACAGGCAGGAAACGACACTGCACCACGGAATGACACATCAATAATACAGGCAGGGAAACGACACTACACCACGGAATGACACTTCAATAATACAGGCATGGAAACGACATTACACCACGGAGTGACACAACAATAATAAAGGCAGGGAAACGACACTACACCACGGAGTGACACATCCATAATACAGGCAGGGAAACGACACTACACCACGGAATGACACATGCATAATACAGGCATGGAAACGACATTACACCACGGAGTGACACAACAATAATAAAGGCAGGGAAACGACTCTACACCACGGAGTGACACATCCATAATACAGGCAGGGAAACGACACTACACCACGGAGTGACACATCCATAATACAGGCAGGGAAACGACACTAAACCACGGAGTGACACATCCATAATACAGGCAGGGAAACGACACTACACCACGACACATCCATAATGCAGGCAGGGAAACGACACTACACCACGGAGTGACACATCCATAATACAGGCAGGGAAACGACACTACACCACGGAGTGACACATCCATAATACAGGCAGGGAAACGACACTGCACCACGGAGTGACACATCCATAATACAGGCAGGGAAACGACACTACACCACGGAGTGACACATCTATAATACAGGCAGGGAAACGACACTACACCACGGAGTGGAGTGACACATCCATAATACGGGCAGGGAAACGACACTACACCACGGAGTGACACATCCATAATACAGGCAGGGAAACGACACTACACCACGGAGTGACACATCCATAATGCAGGCAGGGAAACGACACTGCACCACGGAGTGAAACATCCATACTACAGGCAGGGAAACGACACTAAACCACGGAGTGACACATCCATAATACAGGCAGGGAAACGACACTACACCACGGAGTGACACATCCATAATACAGGCAGGGAAACGACACTACACCACGGAGTGACACATCCATAATACAGGCAGGGAAACGACACTACACCACGGAGTGACACATCCATAATACAGGCAGGGAAACGACACTGCACCACGGAGTGACACATCCATAATACAGGCAGGGAAACGACACTACACCACGGAGTGACACATCCATAATACAGGCAGGGAAACGACACTACACCACGGAGTGGAGTGACACATCCATAATACGGGCAGGGAAACGACACTACACCACGGAGTGACACATCCATAACACAGGCAGGGAAACGACACTACACCACGGAGTGACACACCCATAATACAGGCAGGGAAACGACACTACACAACGGAGTGACACATCCATAGTACAGGCAGGGAAACGACACTACACCACGGAGTGGTGTGATGTGGTCGAAACGAGATTTCCTAGTAATGATACGAGCTGCTGTATTTTGAACTGTTTGAAGTTTGTTCAAAATTGTCTTAGGTAGACCGCTAAGCAGGGAGTTACAATAGTCAAGTCTGGATGTAACAAGGGAATTTACAAGGGTTTTGGTTGCATCAATGGTTAGATATTGTCTAATGTGACCTATTTGTCGTAACTGGGCGTAACACGACCTACAAACAGCATTCACCTGTTGTTCCATGTCCATTTTGGAATCGAGAAATGCTCCCAGATTTCTAACACATGATGATGGTTTTATCTCAGAGTCTCCAACTTTAGTAGATATGTCAGATATACACCCCACATTACGCTTGGAGCAAAACAATATAAGTTCTGTTTTGTCTGCATTTAGTTTTAGCATATTGTGGTGCATCCAGGAGACAATATCATTGAGACAGGCTTCAACTCGCCGTATAACTTCAACTTGAGAAATTTTGTCTAAAGGTTCAAATGATAAGTATAGCTGAGAGTCATCAGCATAGAAATGATGATTTAGTCCATGGTTTCTACAAATTGCCCCTACAGGTTTGTTATACATGACATCCATAATACAGGCAGGGAAACGACACTACACCACGGAGTGACACATTCATAACACAGGCAGGGAAACGACACTACACCACGGAGTGACACATCCATAATACAGGCAGGGAAACGACACTACACCACGGAGTGACACATCCATAATAAAGGCAAGGAAACGACACTACACCACGGAGTGACACATCCATAATACAGGCAGGGAAACGACACTAAACCACGGAGTGACACATCCATAATACAGGAAGGGAAACGACACTAAACCACGGAGTGACACATCCATAATACAGGCAGGGAAACGACACTAAACCACGGAGTGACACATCCATAATACAGGCAGGGAAACGACACTACACCACGGAGTGACACATCCATAATGCAGGCAGGGAAACGACACTAAACCACGGAGTGACACATCCATAATACAGGCAGGGAAACGACACTACACCACGGAGTGACACATCCATAATACAGGCAGGGAAACGACACTACACCACGGAGTGACACATCCATAATACAGGCAGGGAAACGACACTACACCACGGAGTGACACATCCATAATACAGGCAGGGAAACGACACCGCACCACGGAGTGACACATCCATAATACAGGCAGGGAAACGACACTACACCACGGAGTGACACATCCATAATACAGGCAGGGAAATGACACTACACCACGGAGTGGAGTGACACATCCATAATACGGGCAGGGAAACGACACTACACCACGGAGTGACACACCCATAATACAGGCAGGGAAACGACACTAAACCACGGAGTGACACATCCATAATACAGGCAGGGAAACGACACTACACCACGGAGTGATACATCCATAATGCAGGCAGGGAAACGACACTACACCACGGAGTGACACATCCATAATTACACCTTACACAATCACGTCTGGTCCGAGTGGTTCCCGGGCAATTCGTTTGTTTGTTTTAATAGTGTTTTACATCATTTTAGCACATTTTAGGCCATATATGACGGTCCGATTATTTTCCTGTGGTAGAGACAGACCACCCCATTTTTCCTGGTTAGAACCAGTTCTATATACCTCCCGCCATCCGACACTTTCTCACTTACAAGCTGAACTCTGAGTGGGTTTCGAACCCGCAGCGGCGAGCCACCGTCTATCATGACAGATGGGTAGAATTCACTAACATGTATGTAATCCTTACTCTATCGCGAATGGAGTGTCTACTTAGCATTTGTCGCAACTCGGCAGTTAAGAATGATGAGGTTCTAGGCCCATTCATTTTCATTTCGAAAAAACACAAAAAAACACCAGGTAGAACCTAGGTAGAATAATACTACTAGAATAACAATTCGAAAACTCTCAAAAAGTGATTAATAAATGGAGTGTAATTTTAATGCTTAATAATACTTTCGCCATGTGTTCCTTAAAACTTAAACTATAGACCTTTTATAAACATTAATATTAACACTAGTTTCTGATCTCACATCCTGTACCATCTCGAGCTGTTATCTCGGAATGATAACGATAAAAACGTAGCAGCACGTGACAAAAAGTTGTCAAAGAAACTAGTCTTGATCATCCTCGACGCTTGCTTCTACGTTTTGAACCTTCGTGCAGAAAAAAAAATGAAACCGGAAACAGATGTTCGTAATTTTACCATCTACATTTAGTTAACGATGAAGTTACCCTTTTTGTTTATTTATTAATTTATTATTTTTCTGCCGTTCTGTATATCTTTGATAGAAGGTGTGTCTGCATCAGCCAATTAGAAATGATACCAGAATCTCGGTAAGATGGCTACTGCGTAAAATAAAATAGAAGAAAGGTTCTAGATGTTTGTTTTGAAAACAAGCAAGAGTCGCAGATGATCGAGACGATCAAAGAAACGAACTAGTTATACTAAGTGCAAAAACACACACAAAAGAAAGAAAAAAAATGACGAAAACTTACGGTCTGATCGGGCAGCAACATTTGGTTCGTTGATACAGAGGCAGATGCCGTTAGTGAGAGCCGCCGAAAATCTTCCATCTGCCAGAAAGGCTGCCACAAAGGCAGCCATGTGTAGTAAAATAAAGGCGAATTGCGACGTTTTGATCGCAGACATGTTGAATTTCAGTTGTACTATAAATTGATATACCTTATTGTCTACAGAAAGATAAGAACAGTTAAAGGTCGTTTAAAGGGACACACGTGATAATCTCGATTATTTAATAGCTCGCGGCGTCGCATTAGGGTTTCTACACGACTTCTATATTAGTTCAATCATAAATATTAATTATAAGAACAGTATAAACAAAAGTTTGTTGTTTGCATATTACTAACCTTTGATTATATTGCGATAATGCTATATTTAAATACATGGTAGAATAAGAAGGAAACCTTTGATTATATTGCGATAATGCTACATTTAAATACATGGTAGAATAAGAAGGAAAATGAATACTAGCATGTTTAAGTGTAAACAAGCACGTTTAAAGTCAAAACGATATTGAGTAAATAAACCAATACGCTAAGTGTATGCTTGATACAAACTAAGACTGCCGTGTGTCCCTTTAATACATTCGTGAGAGAAGTTTGTAAACAGAGATAAGACCCTTAAACATATCACATAAGATTATACTGTCTGGGTTATAAGTTAAATATAAACAGTAAACTGCTCAATACAAAGCAACTGAGAAAGACATTTTTCAGAGTTTTAATTCTGTTGGCTAGTTATCAAAATGTTAGTATAACCTTCCTCTTCCCCAGAGGCAGCTGGCTCTAAATGACCTAACTGGCGCGTACTGCAGTGAGTTTTTTTTAGCACGTGTCAAAGTTAGGAGTAGTTAAAAAGGTTAAAACAAACAAAAATGAAGACAATATCGAGGAAGGCTCTTCTAATCAGCGTTGTTCTGCCCCTAACTCTGTGGAGTGTCAAAAAAACTGACTGAAATCCGTGACAAAGAAGCCCTTCCTTCCATGATGCCTATCCTAAAAAAATCAAAATTGAACATACCAACACGTACCGGTATGTGGAATATCACGGATACCTCACCTCACACGCTTCGCTTTTAGCTCGGAAAACCACATACACTTAATTTAAGTGAAACTGTTTTGTTCCTATTCTTCCTCCCGAAAACACTATAATAACTTGAAAAATTGAAATTTCATTTGATTACTGTGATAACATTAATTAATTATTTTCTTATTCAGTTTTGCATGACTTAAATTGTACTGAAATTGTACGCAATTTGCAAAAACATATATGAAAAATGGGTCATATACTAAAGTTAAGATATCTCAATATATTTTTAAGTCGAAGGCAGCTCTAACCACATCTTTAACAAGAAACGTGGAAATTCCACGAATACCAAGGTTTTTTCATTTGAAATGCTATTATAGTACCGGTAAGATGAAAATGAAGTAACAAAAGGTAAGTTTCGTTCCAATATCTCATTCCCAACTAAAGTTATTGAACGGAAACCGTTTTTCTATTTTTAGTAACAATGACCTTGATCTTGACCCCAAGGACCCCAAATGCAATCCCAAACTTGCTTTTAAGATAACCTACCTACACAGCAAGTTTTAATCTAATATCTCATTCTTTACTTAAGTTATTGAGTGGAAACTGTTTTCTGTTTTCATTAACAATGGCCTTGACCTTGACTCCAGTGACCCCAAATTCAATCCCAGACTTCCTACTCATACAAACTACATATCAATTCATGCGACAAATACAATATAAAACATACTTGTTTTATGAAAAGTATGATGTGAACTACATTTATAATTATCTTTTCGTAGATCTAGTTATTACAGGCATGTAGTAAATATTCTTTGTATACTAAAGGAACAAAGAAACGCAACTCGGGCATTTCCGCTCTATATTGTATGTATAATATGCTGCTGTTAATCTAATGGTACATGTCTGCAGTAGACCTTTCCTTTCGGGAAAAAAGACTAAAACAACACATAACACACCAAATGTTATCCCTTCAAAGTTTCAATATTGACAGAATATACGTTTGGCCCAAGCAGGTGAGCAAACTTAAGATGTAAATTTTTGCAATCTCTTTACATTCAATACAACACTGAACTGGCTGTAATTTTCAAAGCGGAACTTCAATATTGATGGATTTCGTGTTACATAGTGAACAGTTATTAAAACGTCAAAAACAGCACAATTTTCTGTTCGTTCTCTAACTAGCTGCAACACTTTTTTTTTACAAAACATCTTGGGATTTCTCTTTAATATTATGATGTTATTAATTAAGTGGTTTCATATTGGCCCAGTTATTGGTCCAAGGACTGTCATATTGGCCCAAGGCCGACGGCCGCGGGCCAATATGACAGTCCGAGGACCAATAACTTGGACAATATGAAACCACTTAATTAATGACAATTTTATTAATTAACAGCCACTATAGTATAATTTGTTTTTAATCAAATTATTTTGACATACTTTGCGTTCTAGCGTTAATTTCATTTATATGTCAAATAGCGAGCGCGAATGACGTTACTTAACGTGAATGACGTCACTTAAATCTCGTATTGGCGAGTTTCTTCATATTGGCCTTGTTTTTTTCATATTGGCCGACTTCTTGTTCATATTGGACGAGTTTGCGTCATATTGTGTGTAGAGTTTCTAGTAAAACAAAGCTAATATAGTTAAGTGAATTAATAATACGTGGAATTAAGTGTGCGGTATATACACTATATAGCGGAAATTCCCGAGTTGCGTTTCCTAATTCCTTTAGTATATATGTGATGTAATTTTATTAAAAAAAGAATAAATCATACCTTAAATGTTTTTATATTTATAACTCATATATAAATGTTTATATTTCTGAAAATGTACGTAGAACAAGTACTATTTTAATATAAAGTTCGGAAAAGAACGTCTCAGAATAACAAAATGTTTTTATAAAAAAAAAAAAATCTTATTTTTATGAGTTCCCTGTTGCTTGAAGACTGCTGTAGATCAATGAATTTGATAATACGAGATCTTTGAATGTAATACTTCTTCATAAATATATTTAGTATGCCATTATATGCTAAAGAAATTAAAACAAACTGAAGTTCATCTTCAATACCACTGGCATTAAATATCTGGCCTGTTTTTCCTAATCAATCTAGAATATCGACCTTTCTCTGAACAGAGAATGACACTACGTATACTGTTGTATATAATAATAATAATAATAATAATCATAATAATAATAATAATAATATAAAATAATAATATAAAATAATAATAATAATAATAATAATAATAATAATAATAATAATAATATAAAATAATAATATAAAATAATAATAATAATAATAATAATAATAATATAAAATAATAATAATAATAATAATAATAATAATAATAATAATATAAAATAATAATAATAATAATAATGATAATAATAATAATAATAATATAAAATAATAATAATAATATAAAATAATAATAATAATAATAATAATAATAATAATAATAATATAAAATAATAATAATAATAATAATAATAATAATGATAATAATAATAATAATAATATAAAATAATAATAATAATAATAATAATAATAATAATGATAATAATAATAATAATAATATAAAATAATAATAATAATAATAATAATAATAATAATAATAATAATAATATAAAATAATAATAATAATAATAATAATAATAGAAATGATAATAATAATAATAATAATAATAATAATAATAATAATAGAAATGATAATAATAATAAAATAATAATAATAATAATAATAATAATAATAATAATGATAATAATAATAATAATATAAAATAATAATAATAATAATAATAATAATAATAATAATAATAATAATAATAATAATAATAATGATAATAATAATAATAATAATAATAATAATAATATAAAATAATAATAATAATAATAATAATAATAATATAAAATAATAATAATAATAATAATAATAATAATGATAATAATAATAATAATAATAATAATAATATAAAATAATAATAATAATATAAAATAATAATAATAATAATAATAATAATAATAATATAAAATAATAATAATAATAATAATAATAATAATAATAATAATAATAATAATAATAATAATATAAACAAGAGGCCCAAGAGGGCCTGTGGACGCTCTACTGGCTAAAGATAAAGTTTATGCACAAGGGGCCATAACTCTTTCAAATATCGTTCAACCAGAACATGGTGATGATATAGGCAACTAGGCTTGGTACTGATTGTCCCTGACAAGTTTCGCTGAAATCCAGCCAGAGGTTTAGGAGAACTAGTCTGTACAAAGTTAGTGTATTAAACCTTTTAAGGGGCCATAACTCTGCACACGCCAATGATAGGTGCAACTAGGCTTGGTACTGATCATCCCCATCAAGATACGTTGAAATCCAGCAAGGAGTTCAGAACAGACTAATCTGGATGTTTCTCTATTAAAACCTTTAAAGGGCCATAACTCTGACAAAAATCATTCAACCCGAATATGGCGATGATATGCACAACTAGGCTTGATACTGATCATCCTTGTCAAGTTTCGTTAAAATCCAGCCAGGGGTTCAGGAAAACTAGCCCGGAAAATGTTTGTGTATCAAAAACCTTTAAAGGGCCATTACTCCACCAAAAATCTGTTAACCGGAATGCAACGATGATATGCACAACTAAGCTTGGTGCTGATCATCCCTGTAAAGTTTCGTTGAAATGTGGGGAGACGTTCAGGAGAATAGTCCAGACAAAGTTTGTGTATTAAAACCTTTAAAGGGCCATAACTCTGCCAAAAATCTTTCAACCGGAACACGGCAAAGATTTGCACAACTAGACCTGGAACTGATCATCCCTAAAAAGTTTTGTTTAAATCCGGACAGGGGTTCAGGAAAACTAATCAGGACAAAGTTTGTTTATTAAAACCTTTAAAGGGACATAACTCCACCAAAATCATTCAACTGGAACACAGTGACGATATGTACGACTAGGCTTGGTACTGATCATCCCTGAAAAATTTCAATGAAATTTGGCCATTCTACTAAATGAGGCCAAAATATAGCATATTTCAAAAAATGAAATCAAGGGCTATAACTCTGGTGTAAATTGTCTAATCTGGCTGGTTTTCAAACTTGTCGGAGCTTTCATTGATAGTAACAATCTGGTAAAGTTTGGTAAAGATCGGATGAAAAATGAAGACCCCATCGTATTAACAAGGCAAAATATAGCATTTTTAACTAAATCAAGGGCCATAACTCCGCTGTTACTGGTCCGATCAGGCTCGTTTTCGAACTTGTCTGAGCTTTAATTGATATTAACAATCTGGTAAAGTTTGATGAAGATCTGACGAAAAATGAAGGTCCTAACGTCTTAACGAGGCAAAATATAGCATTTTTAACTAAATCAAGGGCCATAACTATGCTGTTGCTGGTCCGATCTGGCTGGTTTTTGAACTTGTCTAAGGTTTTATTGATATTAACAATCTGGTAATTTTTGGTAAAGATCGGATGAAAAAAGAAAACCCTATCTTCTCAACGAGGCAAAATATAGCCTTTTTTAACTAAACCAAGGGCCATAACTCCACTGTTACTAGTCCGACCTGACTGGTTTTCGAACTTATCCGAGCTTTCATTGATATTAACAAGATGGTAAAGTTTTGTAAAGATCAGATTAACAATGAAGCCCCTATCGTCTTAACGAGGCAAAATATAGCATTTTGAACTAAATCAAGGACCATAACTCCGCTGTTACTAGTCCAATATGAATTGTTTACAAACTCATCCGAATTTCATTGATATTAACAATCTGATAAAATTTGGTAAATATCGGATGAACAATGAAGCCCCTATCGTCTTAACATGGCAAAATATAGCATTTTTAATTAAATCAAGGGCCATAACTCCGCTGTTACTGGTCCGATATGGCTGGTTTCCGAACTTGTTCGAGCTTTCAATGACAGTAACAATGTGGTAAAGTTTGGTAAAGATAGGATGAAAAATGAAGGCCCTATTGTCTTAACGAGGCAAAATATAGCATTTTGAACTAAATCAAGGGCCATAACTCCGCCGATACTGGTCCGACCTGGCTGGTTTTCAAACTTGTCCGAGCTTTCATTGATAGTAACAATCTGGTAAAGTTTGGTAAAGATCGAGTGAAAGATGAAGGCCCTATCGTCTTAACCAGGCAACATTTAGCATTTTTAACTAAATCAAGGGCCATAACTCCGCCGATACTGGTCCAATCCGGCTGGTTTTCAAACTTGTCCGAGCTTTCATTGATATTAACAATCTGATAAAGTTTGGTAAAGATCGGATGAACAATGAAGCCTCTGTGGTCTTAACGATGCAAAATATAGCATTTTTAACTAAATCAAGGGCAATAACTCTGCTGTTAATAGTCCGATCTAGATGGTTTTCGAAAATTTGTCCAAGCTTTCATTGATATTAACAATCTGTGCAAGTTTGGTAAAGATCAAATAATAAATGAAGGTGCTAGTGTTCACAAGGCTTAATATGGCATTTTTCAGCAAAACAAGGGCCATAACTCCATTGAAATTATTTCGATCTTGCCGGTTTTCGAACTAGTTTGAGCTTTCATTGATATAAAGACACTGGCAAAGTTAAGTAAAGATCCGATTAATATTGAAGGCCCTAGAGTGTTCACAAGGCGGAAAATAGCATTTTTCAGAAAAAACAAGGGCCATAACTCCGGTGTTACTGATCCGCTTTAGCTGGTTTTCGAACTTGTTCGAGCTTTCATTGATATTAACAATCTGTCCAAGTTTGGTAAAGATCAAATAATAAATGAAGGTGCTAGAGTGTTCACAAGGCCGAAAATGGCATTTTTTAGAAAAAACAAGGGCCATAACTCTAGTGTTACTGACCCAATTCAGCTGATTTTCGAACATGTCCAAGCTATAATTAGTATTAACAATATGTGCAAGTTTGGTAACGATCAAATAATAAATGAAGGTGCTAGAGAGTTCACAAGGCAGAAAATAGCAATTTTCAGAAAAAACAAGGGCCATAACTCCGGTGTTATTGATCTGATTTGGCTGATTTTCGAACTTGTCCAAGCTTTCATTGATATTAACAATCTGTGCAAGTTTGGTAAAGATCAAATAATAAATGAAGGTGCTAGAGTGTTCACAAGGCTTAATATGGCATTTTTCAGCAAAACAAGGGCCATAACTCCGGTGAAATTATTCCAATCTGACTGGTTTTCGAACTTGTCCGAGCTTTCATTGATATTAACAACCTGTTAAAGTTTGGTAAAGATCGGATGAAAAATAAAGGCCCGAGAGTTGTCACAAGACAAAAGTTAACAACGGACGACGGACGGACGACGGACGACGGACGACGGACGGACGACGGACAACTCGCCATCCCATAAGCACTGCTGGCCTTCGGCCAGTAGAGCTAAAAATGATAATAATAATAATTATAATATAAAATAATAATAATAATAATAATAATAATAATGATAATAATAATAATAATAATATAAAATAATAATAATAATGATAATAATAATAATAATAATAATGATAATAATAATAATAATAATATAAAATAATAATAATAATAATAATAATAATAATATCTTTATTATAAGAGGATAGCATATTTGGCTACAAGCCAGTCTAACATATGGTCCTCAGACAAAATAGAATATATTTACAGTTTATATAAACACGTTGAAAACAAAGGTAAAACAAGAATAAAACATATAAAATATGGCTAGAAACTACATGATTTCTCTAAAAAGGTAGTATTTGAGATACATTGATTAAGACTCATTACGTGGTCCGAGTATTAACTTTCATACCCCATCCAACCCCTTCTCCAAGAAGCGAAAACGGGGTTGGCTAGGGTATGAAATAAAAAACCTTAATTTCGGCTTAAGAAGTCTGCATATTGTAAAATTAATATGTAATTTTAAACAGGTTATCGCATTTTTTTAGTAAACCATGTTTTTAAACGTATTTTATTGTCGAATATCCGTTATAAAATACTGCTTATATAAGCTTTCCCATTGTTTAAAGGGAATGAAGCGACACAGCCAAACAATATTTACTATAGAGAGTTCTGAAACACTAAGAAAAGGGTGAAAGAATGATCAAAATCGGATGATAAACATGTGACCATTTGAAGGTTTTGTTGAAACGGATATGGAAGCCGCCATTTTAGGCCGTGTGCTGCTACCCAAATTTTGACATATTGGTACCACTCAAGCTGGCAAATTCTAATATGCATTTTCGGAAGATATGTCTTACGCTTCTTTTAAGCCAGGATAGTATTTTTAGTTCGGTAACTTAAGTGTGTAAAACTATTGTTTTTTAAAGAGAGGTAATTTAAAAATAAATAAATTCTAAATTGATATAAAAATGGATGTATGGCATGAATTAACTCCACCAATTGTTTTTGTGTGTAATTGATTGCATTCAAAATGGTTACGTTAGTCATGTAAACATATAACAGTTCAATAGTTCAACCCTTAAAAACGTATAAAAACATATGGAAGCAAACATTTAACCATTTTAATCCTTAAACACACATTCTATCGAAAGAAGGTAAGGATAACCAAACAAATTAGAATATATGTATCCTTTTTAAGCAAATAACATGTGAATATAGTTTTTTTAGATTCTATATATACGAAACAATACGAAATAATATAAACGTATGACCTCTCTGTAATAAAGGTGTTACTATAAAGGGAGATAATAAAGTACACTTTTAAGTTTTTAATTAAAAAGATTGAGCTAACATTAAGAAATGATTCACAGAATGTTACAATTCAAAGTTTCATTTTATTTGTCTTTGTGTCACCTTCGTAGCATGGTAGACAGGTAAGGATCGCTTTGTCCGCAGTCTGTCTTCATTCGTCGTCCGTCCGTCCGTCTGTCCGTCACCTCTTTAATCTCACCCCAAAGAAAGTCGTTACATAAGTCTAATAACGTTGTCATTCATTTCGGCAAAGTTATGCCCATTTCCATTAAACTTTTACCTGCAACCTGACCTAGCTTAGCTTTCAGTATTGTGTTTATTAATGTTAAGAGATTACAACGTTTAAAGCACCTGCTTGAGCAAAATGTGCATTCTGTCGACAATGAAACTTTAATGGGGTAACCATTGGTGTGATCGGTGCTGTTTAAACCTTCTTTCTGAAAGGACAGACCTAATGTCGCCCTGTACCATTCGTTTAGCAGTAGCATATTAAACATAGAATATATACTGGCTGTGTACCAGTTATCGTCATTCACCAGATTTCGTCATTATCAATAAAACGCTCGATGTTGTGCTTATTTTTCGACCCCACTTTACAAATCACTACACACTATCCTCAGACGATTGGAGAGGAAAAATAGTTTAGAAATGTCAACATACACTCTCAAACCAACTCGTTTAGCTATATAAATACCGTTATAAACAAAACACAATCGGGGGAATCACGCGCTAATGCGCATGCGCAGGGAAATTTCCTTTAAAATAATAGCTGACCTTTTACGTCGAACCATTGAATCAATTTGACATGCACAAAAAACTAAAAGTATGTGATAAACGAAAACAACTAGTTCACGTCAATCAATTTAAATTTGCGGACAGTTATTTCCCTTTAAATTATGAACGTCGAAGTGAAGGAAATTACATCCGATACCTACAGTTGAATAAACATTTTGAATTGTAGATATATTTATTTTCTAGATATTTTTTGTGTGTATTCATATGCAATGGTATATTTATGTGCCAATTAATAACTACACACGCTTTCATCATCCCTAACATGGGTTTTTCGATATTAAACTGAACATGACGATAACTACTACATTCAGCTCAAACGACCGGCCCAATTCAGTCTATATTTAGTAACGGTCACGTGACAATTGTTACTGAGAATAGGAACAATGTAAACACGGAATATTTACTGCAAAGGGGTAAGCTTCTCTACCAGTAAAAATATTTATGAGATTACTAGTTTTGATTTAGATATATTAAAAAATCAACATAAAAATGACGATATCTGGTATACAGCCAGTAGCGGAAATATCCATTATGCGTTTCCTTTTCTTTTCAGTATATGCTATTGTTAAATTCACCTTCACACTGAAAATATGCATAGAATAATTGTAAAAGAACACCACTGTTAAAAAAAAAAAATATTTATATCCCATGTGCCTTCAATACACAAATGATACACACGAAAAGCATGCACTTACATTGTAAACTGAAACATGTGGTATGTGAAATGTTCAAATGAACAGTTTATTAGATTTGTTATTTGATTTGGACCATTTTTGTTAGAATATAGACATGATAATGATCAATTGGTTTTGTTTAACAATGGGTCTATGCACAATAGTCACTCAGTTCTATTTAACATATCCACAAATATAGTTGCCAGTTATAAAACTTCTACAGAGGAAGTCCGTCATTGTCATCATACTATAATATTGAGATTATTTCGGAACCACATGTCATTGAAAGAATATCTTTGCCTTTTTACAATGGTGCACTTTGAAATTTGGATGATGTGATAGCATGGCTGATTTTATTTTGAAATAATGTCTCGTCTGCTCTCGCTGGATAAATGGAACAATTTATTTGACATTAAAAAAAAAAACACAAAAAAACTTCGAATAAAATTGCGTCATACTTTTCGGATATAATGGGCGCAATGTCACCCATATACGTATTCCTTCTGATATTATGTTCACTTAAATGATATCGAATTACTGTCATATACTTTATGGTTGACATTGCTCATGACTAAAGTATACATTTGGTTAATAATTTCACTTGACCATGCCCGGTCCATGTTGGAGGTTGCTTTTATATAAAGATGTCAGATCAATAGTCCTTAAATATACAGCAGCTAACGGGTGTTACACCTGATGCACAGGGTAGATACAATGTCAATGTAACAAAGAGGTTTGACAGTCTTTGCTTCAGTTCTTGGGAGTAGGAAATCGTTCTTAAACGAAAACAACTGATTTACAAAGTGACTGCTGAAAGAGATACCGCTAATGCAATAGGACAGAGCATCCTGAAAGACATGTTTTGAAAGACGGTAGTTACATATTAGTTTAAACAGCAGGTTGTCTAAATGGACACACAGTCTATAGTAAAAACTGATGGTGAGATTTTCCAATCCAATCCACAACGCAGTAGGATTGGCATACAACTAGCCGGCCCTTTATAATGAGACCCTGGAAAAATTATCAACTGGATATCAGTTAATAATAATCCAGTGTCACGGCGTGTTGTATATCCATCCTACAGCGTTGTCAGCTCCTGATGAGCAGTATTCCCCATATATATGCAGCAGCAGCAGTACAACAGTTGCGTGCATACCACCACGTGCAAACAAGGACCTCGGAAGGTCTTACATACCTTTAAAATAGAGATGGTACACCTTGGATTTTGTTATAAGGCCTGTTATAACAGATGACTCATCTGTTCGTTTATAATTTCGGAATGTATCAAAGTATCTTGCGAAACTTACTTTACACTGTACTTGCAGAAAGCATTAACGTTCCTGTATTGTAACATGGTGTGAATTTATTGTACAGCATTTATATCAGATTCAGAATGTTAACATGCGTCATCATTCGGCAGATGAAAACGTAGTATTCTGTTAAAGATGTTAATATTATCATTGTCTCTTACAATAGCTTTGAGACGTATATTATTTTCCAGGCTGAGTTTTCTTTAAAACTACATTTACCTCTGAATTGCATTTTTCTCAACCAAACTTCTCTCGGTTCTGTTAACTGGCATATATTTTTTGCAATAGTTTAATAAAAGAAATACTACACTGGCATTTACGTATGCAATTTATGAGTTTGAGTTTAATTATCAAAACCGTTAAAAAATGTCTTCAATGTATTGATTACAAATACATTACATTCATGCAATTCTTTTTTTAAGCTATTTTTTTTTGTTTTCGCCCATTTTTTCCCCATTATACACGAACATAATAAGAAAATGTTAAAGACCTTCAGCTCCCTTTCATTACAATTTTTTTTATTTAAAATTATTTTTTGATAAATATTTAAATTTTTGTAAATGTTATTTGCAGTTTTCAAGTTACTTCGGAACTTTTTGTCTGTACATTAATACATCTTTATTTACATTTTTGAAAAATACTTTGTTTTGTTATAAATAAATATCAAAAAATCTTTTATTTTATGCTTTATTTTTGTAGATTTTCTCCAAAACTGTCAATATGCATAAACTTTTACACATGTACATTAATATATTAGATTGTTTAAATCCCTTATATTGCAATAAAATTGTATTTTAAATAGTCCAGTTTTCGGCAGATTTGGTTTAAATTTCGATATTCTGGGCCAAAAGAAATGGCATTTTCAAATCTGTGATCCTTAAGGACGGTCTCTTCTGTAGCTCATGACATCTTTACATTTAAAGAAATACTATAACGACTTCTGTTTTGCTATATTTTAGTTATAATTTAAAATTTCATAACTCAACATTTCAAGATGTATATATTTTATTCATTCCAAATATTTGTTTTCATGAACATGCATGTAACAGATAACTTTAAGGACTTTCAATCTCCTTATATTGTAATGAGATTATTTTTTTTAAAAAGCAATCCCGTTTTTAGTGATTTTGGTTCAAATTTGCAACTTTTGACCCAAAATATCCCAGTTTTTCCAAATCTCTGATCCTTTAGAATTTTTCCTTTATCTCAGAATATCTTTAGATGAATGAAAACACTTTAAAAACTTCTATTTTGTTTAATTGGAAGTGTCAATATTTTTTAAAATAATTATTCCAAAAATTAGCGATTTGTATGCTTTTTTTGCTGATTTTCTCCCAAAATGGCAAGCTGTATACATTGTGTTCATTTCAAACATTATTTTTTATTTATATGAATGTAACAGACAACTTTCAGAAGCTTTAGCTACCTAATACTGCAATGATAAAATATTTTAAAAATTATTCCAGTTTTTAGCGATTTTTTTTCAAATTTGCATGTTTTTGCCCCAACATAATGTGTTAAGCTACCGTTACAGAAAAGCTATCCTGGCTATTTTTCTTTTTTACTAAGATATATCTAAAAGGTCGTAGCCTTTAAAATTTGCCAGCTGAGTTGGTACCGAAAAGCTGAGTAGCCCATGGTCTATTTTGAGAGCTATGACATCATAGATCTAAATGACCATATATGGAATACTTATAAATATGAAACTTTACTGATTTATAGGTAGAAATTGACAGCAACTATATCAAAAATATGTATACATAATGGCAATAATGCTTTATATGCCCAGTAAATGATTTTGCATTCATTTGCAGTGATTTTCTTTGCTTTAAATGATATTTATCAATATTCCATATATGTTAATTTGATATTTATCAATATTTCATATATGGTAATTTGGAACTATGACGTCACAGTTCTAAAAATGGCGGTTCCTATATCCGTTTAAGAACAACCTTCAAATGTTAATATATTTTTTGTTTATCATCCGATTTTGATAATTCTTTGAACGCTTTCCAACGCACTCTCAGTAATAGAGATGTTTGGCTCTGTCGCTACATTCCCTCAGGGAGTACGTTATAGGGAGGAGAAACGGGCTCGTTTTGCCGATTTATGTTGTCGCGCATGTGTTTCACTACTCCGTGAAAATGACTATTTCCGGTTGTTTCGCGAGTGTGGGAAAAACAGCAAATTCTTATAAATTATTACACTTACAAACTAAATAAAGGTGCTAAATGTAAACATAAGTATTATTTATTTACATTGTGTCCTCTGATACAGAGCGTGTATTTGTTTGCATGTTTAAAAGCACATTTTACCAGACGGTTCCGTGTAACAAAGATGGCGCCACTCTGCGCCAAATAAAAAATGGTGACAGTGTATAGCTATTGCAAACGAGATACGAGACTACGGGTTATTTAGGCATTAATAATAACAAAAAGTGAATAGTAAACATATTTATCTTTGTAAAGAAGGTAATTTCATGGTGGTGATTATAAGACAAAGCCTAAAAAGAGGTGATGAAAATGTGCCTTTTGAGATATCAGCTAAATTTTTAATTTTATAGAATTAAAAATGGTGTGAAGCTATTGCAAACGAGATACGAAGTATGGGTTATATTAGGCATTAATAATAACAAAACGTGAATAGTAGACATATTTATCTTTGTCAATAATGTAATTTCGTGATGTTAATTATAACAGAAAGCCGTAAAAAGGGGCTGTAAAAAATGCCTAATTTGAGATGTTGGCTGAAATTTAAACTTTTCAAATGTAACGCGCTTACGATCGATTTACCTGTATCGATAAAATAGTAAATGGCGGCGTTCTAGCGCGACAACATAAATCGATAAACTAGAGCGTTTATGAACCCGTTTCTTCTCCCTATAACGTACTCCCTGATTCCCTTTAATGGAATTAAGCCGTGACCGCGTAATGTGATGGCTTTACGTGATGTGTATACAATGTAAAAATACTGTTTAAAACTCGTCAATTGTATATGTTTTTAAAATATAAATATTAACATTTTAAGAATGACATTTTTTAAGAATTACGTGCATATTGTCAAGTAAGTGAACATTGTACATATACATATACTGATATTGACCTAGGTAAGACATTAGTAATCAAGTTGTCAAATTGCATATATAACAAATCATTTAAACAAAACAATAAATACTGCTGTAAGATGATCGTAACAATTAAAAGTGATGGTATATTGATTAAATATGTATGGTGGCATATTTCTGCCACGAGATAGCTAGATAATTTATCGTGTATTTTTCGCGATAACGTTACTTTTTCTCGTTAATTTTAAACAATTTTATCTAACAAAACTAGCTGCGATACTGCCCACTTCTGTCATCACGTTAGCACAATAGTTAACGCGATAAGAATTATCTTAAACATTTGAAATTTTGTTTTCGTAATAATGTTGACGAATTATCATGAAAATTCACGTTACTACTAGTTAATCTTTCGTTTTCTTAATAATGCTTAATAGCAGGGAGTAAGTATGCAGGGAGGAGAAACGATGGAGAAAGGGGTTCATAAACGCTCTAGTTCATCGATTTATGTTGTCGCGCTAGAACGCCGCCATTTATTATTCTATGATACAGGTAAATCCATCGTAAACGCGTTACATTTGAAAAGTTAAAATTTCAGCCAACATCTCAAATTAGGCAGTTTTTACAGCCTCTTTTTTTACGTCTTTTTGTTATAACCAACATCACGAAATTACCTTCTTGGCAAAGATAAATATGTCTACTATTCACTTTTTGTTATTATTAATGCCTAATATAACCCATACTTCGTATCTCGTTTGCAATAGCTCCACACCATTTTTAATTTGTAAAATTAAAAATTTCAGCTGATATCTCAAAAGGCACATTTTCATCACCTCTTTTTAGGCTTTGACTTACAATCACCACCATGAAATTACCTTCTTGACAAAGATAATTATGTCTACTATTCACTTTTTGTTATTATTAATGCCTAAATAACCCGTAGACTCGTATCTCGTTTGCAATAGCTATACACTGTTACTATTTTTTATTTGGCGCAGAGTGGCGCCATCTTAGTTACACGTAACCGTCTGGTAAAATGTGCTTTTATACATGTAAACAAATACACGCTCTGTATCACAATGTGAATAAATACCTATGTTTACATTTCGTACCTTTATTGAGTTTGTAAGTGTAATAATTTATAAGAATTTGCTGTTTTTCACACACGCGCGAAACAACCGGAATTAGTCATTTTCACGCAGTAGTGAAACACACGCGCGACAACATAAAACGGCAAAAGGTTTACCACCACCAATTACATGTAAACCTCCGAGGTGTATCGAATGTAGTTCCTATAATAAAAAGTAATCCCTCCTTTTTCGATGGAAATGGGCATTATAAGTAGGGGAAAACTGCCCATTTCTATTCGATTTTGTGGTTATATGTATAAGAAGCGTATTAATAGGTTTTACTGGATCACTGATGAACATTTTCGAAATTTCGACTCTATGCTTACACTTTGTGAGCAATGAAAACAGTCGATCAATAAAAACAGCTGTACCCTTGACCTGTTTAGTAAACAAACAAGAACTTTCTTACATGTCTTGTGACCCCACGTTTTCTGGTGATTTTTCAAGTGGAAAAATAGTTTTCTATATGAACATTACACTGCTGCATTATCCATACTTGAGTTGAATTTGCAGCAAATCATTAATATGTGACACTTTAACATTGGTGTCTATGGGGAAAATAATTAGTGCTTTCATACCAAAACGATCCGTATTTCCTCCCCTGTTAAGCTATCGCAAAAAATCCCGTCTCGCGGCAGTTTAGATATCTATAAATAGACTGTTTATAAATAACCTGATCGGGGGTAAATGCCGTACCGTACCAAACCAAACTGATTACTATTTATGTATGGGCCTACTTTTCATACGATGTAAAAATATCAAGGTGATCAAATTTATATCAATTATTATAAAATATAATATTAAAGGGAATGTAGCGCCACAGCCAAACAAACTCTATTACTGAGAGTTCTGAAAAACTTGGAAAAAGGTGAAAGAATTATCAAAATCGGATGATAAACAAAAAAGATATGACTATTTAAAGGTTGTTCTAAAACAAATACGGGAGCCGCCATTTTTAGAACTATGACGTCATAGTTCCATATTACCATATATGGAATATTGATAAATATCATTTAAATCGAAGAAAATCACTACAAATGAATATTTTTTTTTACTGGTGATATAAATCATTATTGCCATTAAGTATTACATATTTTTCATACAGTTGCTGTCATTTTTCCCCTATAAATCAGTAAATTTTCATATTTATAAATACTCCATATATGGTCATTTAGAACCGTGATGTCATAGTTCTCAAAATGGCCGCTTCCATATCCGTTTTAACAGAAACTTCAAATGATCATATCTTCTTTGTTTATCATCCGATTTTGATAATTCTTTCACCCTTATTCAAGTATTTCAGAACTCTCAATAATAAAGATGTTTGGCTGTGGCGCTACATTCCCTTTAATGTATACAAAATATTAAATAAAACAACAAAAAGCTGTACCTGACATAGCGTACACAATACCGTAAGTTCCACAACAATTATAACTTTACAAATAGACGGACGGACGGACGGACGGACGGACGGACGGACAGACGGACAGACAGACAATTTGTACTTTGAATGTCATTGCTTGAAGTTTTGTGTCCGGGATTTAACTTCTTTATTTATCGTTGGAATTCAATAATAATATAAACAAATGTTCACCATCATGAGACGATGTGTCGCGACTGTGTTCGCTTTGAAAGTTGTTGAACATTATGTACGTTGCTGCACGGTTAGGTACGGTAGGGTAGGGTAGGGTACGGTACGGGAAATGTTTTGTAATGTTTACACCATAGAAACGATGTTCATATATATTATAACATTATATATTTATCTTTAGATTTAAATAATAATTACGTCTTTTTATTCATAACTTATATAAACAATAACATATCATTGATCACTTTCATAGACACTATTAGCCATTATAATCTCCATGCCAGAGCACCTGCCATTTCCGATAGTTTTCGTTACGGCATTCTCGCCCTCGATCGAATACTACATGTATTATATAAAACATATCCGTATGAAATACAGTTTTCATTTAATAACCCAAATACCCCAAGTGTGCAGAACTTTTTTTGCCGAGTGTAGTATCATCTCTCGTGTTTGGCGCTTGGAATTATGGGGGGAAAAGTAGTCCGGTCAAACATGGCGGCTCCCATCATGCAGGACACGAGGGTGAAGACGATATTCAACAAAGACAATCCTTGTACGTATGGAAGAATCGTGTGAAGAATTTGTTATGGTGCATGACTTCGACTTCATTTAGAAGTAATATGAAATAGGCAATGCCTAGATAACAGGAAATAATTTAATCAGAACGCGTTATGTTTCAGTAGTGCATGTGCACACCGAATTACTGCACCGCGTATGAAGTCCTGAAAAATCAGGAGGGCACCTGCCGAATATCAGTGATGAATTTGAAAAAATCGATATGACGTCAGAATGTTCGTTACGGTACGGACTGTACGTTAAGGCTTTCACCCCCAACCGGATACGGGTATCGAACTATTCGTGATAAGAAACTATCTGGGCACAAGATCATATGTTAATGACATTTAGATAATCAAATGTTATAAGCTTTTCGTGAAAATTCATTATTATCTCGAAAGATTCATGCTACTTATTATCCCAAACGAAAGTTATATTGTCGTGTAGAGAAATGTATTGCCCTTAAAATGGTACCACATAAAGGCATGCTTTTACGATGTATTTTAAAGATTGCATTGGAACTGCATACGCGAAGAAGCAACTATCTCGAAATAATCGTGATAATTATCTAGGCATCTAGTGGAGAAATATGCCACCAAAAATATGCAAGTGATCTTGAGAAATATTTTCTGATCGAAATATCATACTTAATTGTGTATCAAACTATTTCTCATAACCAAAGGTCAATTTAACATTTATATACAACCCATTCAGTACTATAGTTGACTCTAAATCTGCACTCCAATCTAGGATAAAACAATCTACCAATCGTTTCGAAAAACATTTAAAAAAATGAGTATTACACTTGCGGGGTTATTCCAAACACCCGTACTTATTTAAAATGCAGTTAACGAATCTAGATTATCTAGTCACAAGTAGCGGAAATTCCTCTTAAACTCCTGCATTGTTTGTTATTTCCACGCCAAGTGTATGTTTACTGTATTCTTTCAAATTCCTTCGGATTTCATAAAGTCCCACACTTCATTCCCATAATTAGGAATTGATTTAACAAAAGTATTGAACAATTGGAGCAAAGTGTTTGGCTTTTGGATTACTTTCATATGTTTTAGATTGGAAGAATAGTATAAACAGAGTAACAGGAGTAAGTGGGGTAGGTAGAAACAAGTTAAGAACATACAGCCTATTTAGGGTTGATGCACTATTTTCAAACACAGTTTATTTTAAAGGGCTCTGAAAAACTTGGAAAAAGCTGAAAGAATTATCAAAATGCCATGAAAAATAAAGGAGATATGACCTAATGAAAATTTGCAAAGAACAGTGGTTTTCTTTGCTTTAAAATACATTTTGTCAAAATACCATATATGGTAAAACGGTGCGACGACGTCATCGTTCAAAGATGGCCGCCTCCATATGTTCTTTGCAAATTTTCAATAGGTCATATCTCCTTTATTTTTCATGGAATTTTGATAATTCTTTCAGCTTTTTTCAAGTTTTTCAGAGCCCTTTAAAATAAACTGTGTTTGGAAATAGTGCATCAACCCCTTTAAATCAGAATATGAAGTTGAATCATATTGCAAACTTATATTACCTTTACAGCACAGAGCTGCATTTGCAAAGTTTGGGTGTAGTTTGGCACCGTTGAGAATCGAAACAGGCCGATATGAAACTATTGCAGAAAATGAGCGTTTTTGTCCATTTTGTATTCACAAGGTTGAGGACGAGATGAATGCTGTTTTAGAATGTGCTATGTATGGTGATATTAGAAAACTCTTATTTGATAAAGCATTGTCTGTATATCCAAATTTTATAGATGTAAACGAAATAGATATTTTTTATTTTTTTATTTTTTTATTATTGATTTAAACTTTACAAGTTTATCATCATATACAATATGCAAACATATTCGTGACAGAATAAACAAAACAAACAAACAACAAAAACATAATTTATGCACACTAGTTTCATATAAATTGTATTATTGAATTATCTGAAATATTAAATAATTGAATAAATATGTGGAAATGACACTGAACTTTATATAGACAAAATGTTATTTTTATTTTCCAATAAAGATATGATACGCGTGAGTGCCAAAACCTGTTGTAATATTCTCAAAAAGCGAAACTCTGTTTTATATTCTTAATTATGTGTTATTATTATTATTTATTTTTCTTGTAGTAAGCTGGTAAGCGTTCTTTTTTAAAGTTAATTTCATCATATTTTTTGCTGTAAATAATGCAATCATTATTAGATAAGAAATACAGTTTTATAACGACGTTGAGAAGTCGGTGCTAATCAGTACACTCCAGATCTGATCTGGGTTGTTGATTTGTTAAACTAATTTTTAAGGTTTCAGTAGCCGTTGCGATTCTCTAACTCACATATTAATATTTCTATTTTAAGTACTTTTTAGACAACATGTCAAGATTAGCACCGGCCGCTCAATTATTACTATATAAACATGTGTGTGATAATAATATTCTTAGAATATGATTTGATAAATTAAAACAGTGATATACGTGTATTCATTGACTACTGGACCTACTGCTGTGGCTTTTAGTGAGTCTTATGACACGGCTGTGGCAGTCGGTTCAGAATCAATTGCTCAATATTTTAACATTGTGAACAGTCATATGTATATTTATATTGTATAGTCTCTTATAATTCTAAAAATAATGGCACAGTTGTATTTTATGAATTGTTGTATTGTAGATAATATTGTACTGTGATGAGACTTAAATAAACCATTAAACTATGTTTAATGTTTATTTTTAACAGTTTCGGAGCGTGTAGAGCTTTATGCCTTTTCCGCCCATGATTGCTGATTTAATGTTAATGTTCTAGTATAATTGAAAACAACACCAATGTAATTAAAATCATCAACACACTCTATTAAAATGGTAAATATATATATATATACCATAGTAATCGTAACTCTGACTAGCGACAAAAATACTATATTGTGGAAGCCCTGGAGGGACTTCTGACTTCCTTACTTTATTACTTCTTACTTCACGACTTAATGGCTTTTAACTTCATTACTTCTAACTTCATTATTTCTAACTTCATGACACCTTGATTCATTAATTCTAACTTCATGACTTCTAACTTCATGACTTCTAACTTCATTACTTTTAACTACGTGACTTTTAACTTCACGACTTCAAACTTCACGACGTCTTACTTCATGACTTCTTCCTTCATTACTTCCAGCTTCGTGACTTCCAACTTCACGACTTCTAACTTCACGACGTCTAACTTCATGACTTCTTCCTTCATGACTTCCAGCTACATGACTTTCAAGCAACGAGAAGTCATGACGTTAGAAGTTTATAAATCATGAAGTTAGAAGTCATGAAGTTAGACGTGATGAAGTTGGAAGTCATAAATTAGAAATGATAAAGTTAGAAGTAATAAAGTTAGAAGTCATAAAGTCGTGAAGTCAGAAGTACTGAAGTTAGAAGTCATAAAGTTAGAAGTCATAATGTTAGAAGTGATGAAGTTAGAAGTCATGAAGTCGTGAAGTCAGAAGTACTGAAGTTAGAAGTCATGAAGTTAGAAATCCCTCCAGGATTTTCATAGTATGTCTGTGTCAAAAGACTTTTGTTTTCTCAAACGGTCAGTATGAATTTGCTTAACCAGTTAAAGAACATAAACAGAGAGGAGCATAATGTAAAAACCGACACAAGACTACAAATCGATGTCAATATAAAATAATGTCTGAGAATGATATATTATTTTCATACATAATGATACGTTTTCAAAGCACTTACTGACGATAGAACCCCTGTGCTGGCATTAATTGGCCCTATGCATACGTCCTATTGCAAGCTGTACGCCTATCAGTCCGTGCTATGGATGACAGAGAATGACATTCTACCCAGCGGGACAATGTGCCCATCTTTGAGTCGTAACTCTACGACAAGAGAATAACTGGATATGGCATTCTCGAGAATCCACCTATAGAACCGCATTTGGTTAGATCTACTGAGTTCATAAGGCAATCAGACTACCATTTTCAAGAGTGCATCTTCTACAATGTATCTGTTAGTTATTATTGCGAATCATACACATATTTCTGCATTTTGTTTAGCTGTTCAGAAAGGGTCTGAAGCTGAGCTTGTATGTCTATTTCCTCGAAAGTTTTGCTTACTTTTCGGCGTTTTTGTTTATCGAATGAAGTATACAGTTTTCCTTCTTTGTGAACCTCCATACCATTTCCATAATCATAACTTTCGTTATCGTAGTGGCCATATTCACCAATATCATCGTCATTGTACATATTAGCGACATTTTCAGGAGTATCCAATGTCCGCTTGTATCGTTTAATCGAAAGATCAGCGGGCACTGACTGATCCATATGCGATGGACTGGAGTATTTTCCCTGGCCGTGGGATCTATTGACGGCACTCAAGAGGTCATTTTCCTTGATTACGTTATTAAAACTGCTAGAGGTTTCTGTATGATGTAAGGCTTGTTGCCCATAAGAAGTTGCCGAATCAAATGCGTTGACATGTCGGCTAGTGTCAAAAGGCTGTTCGTCGCTAGAATTTGGCTCTTGTTTCACGGAACTGTCGTACTCGCTATGATTGTCGTTTGATCCAAAACGTTTGTTATCGTCTGTAAATGAATACGAAACACTATTTTGATCTTTTTTCAACAACAGTATTCCGAATTGAGCCTTCAATAATGATAACTCTTTCTTAAGGAGGGCGTTTTCTTCTTCCAGTTCGGCCACATTGTTTCGTAAGACGTTATCAAACTGACGCTTGTTCTCGCGAGATTTCATAGCAGCGACATTATTTCGTTTTCGTTTCTCCCAGTATTGTTCGTCCTTTTTCGTGTCCGGAACGATGGTTTTGGCTCGCCTCTTCTGCAGTGAATCGGGAACTATATTTAGTAGGGATTGTGACGTTGAAAACGACATTCTGGAACAGGAATGCGTGAACTGGTTGGACAAGGATGCTGAAAAAAGGCAATGACGTTTTGAATAACGAATATATACTCAGTCAAGAAAGAAAGAGTGCTCATCTATTTTTGGAAATATTCAAAAAGTTGTAATGGCAAATTTAGCAAAAGAATTTTCAAAATGTATGCAATAATAATAAAGCAGTGATATCTTTGTATGAAAAGTTCGTTCACTTCAAATTCAAAAGAGAGCAAAACAAAAATTTCAAAATGCATGGAGTTGAATGAGGAAACACAAGATAACATCAGGGCCCTATATGACCTCAATTTCCACCCCAGATAACAGTCATATTGTTAATTTCTGGTATTCTGAAATGTCTCATGCATTTCAAACTGTTATCTTCTTCTCAAACATAACGTTAGGATGTTTGAACACATCTATAACGTAAACGTTTACAGCAATGCAATAGTCGTAATGTTCTATTAAGTAATTTCTTTTTTTTTTAACCATAATCAATGGCCCGTTTATTAATATATATATACAAAACAAAAACAAAATGTACATAATCATAAAGTATATCAAATGTGACTTTACATGCTTCATTTTAAGCCACATACATAATACAAACAAAAAATTAACATACGTTTATTTTGTTATCATTTCTTTTTGCCATAGTCTATGACCCGCTTATTTTATTTTCATTCATTCATTTGTTCGTTCGTTCGTTCGTTCGTTCGTTCGTTCGTTCGTTCGTTCGTTCGTTCATTCATTCAATCATTCATTTATTCATTCATTCATCCATTCATTCATAAACACACACACACACATTTATATACATATACATACGTTTGCATACACACATACATATATACATATACATTATATGTGTATATACATGTAATCCGTACATATATGTACATACATATACACATATACATATGTATGATTAATTCATTGATTATTATAATCACTCAATTATATTTATTCTCCGCATATTAAATTAATAAATTGTAATTATCCAGCTGTTGCCGATTTTCTATCCCTTGACAAAACGAAATTCAGGAACAGAACAGCGAGTTCGATTATGCAAATTTGATGCACACTTTCTTTTTTGACTCAGTATATTTAGCTTTGTGTATTTTTATGCAGTAATATCCGTGTGTGCTATATTTAAGATACTGTTTAATTTATAAACTAAAGAAACACTGTTACTTGAAATGTAATGCGGCTAGTGCATTTGATTAATATTGGCATAGACATTGATATCAGCAATCTTGAAAAGTTTGATAAAGATCGGATGAAAGATTAAGTTGTTAACGAGGCCAAATTATAGCATATTTCAGAAAACCAAGGGCCATAACTCCAGTGTAAATGGTCTGATCTGGCTGGTTTTCGAACTCGTCCAAGCTTTTATTGATATCAACAATCTGGTAAAGTTTGAAAAAGATCGGATTAAATATGAAGGCCCTATCATGTTAACGAGACCAACTTACAACATATTTCAGAAATTCAAGGGCCATAACTCCGGTGTAAATTGTCCGATCTGGCTGTTTTTCGAACTCGTCCGAGCTTTCATTGATATTAACAATCTGGTAACGTTTAAAAAAGATCGGAAGTAAACTGAAGGCCCTACGGACAACTCGCCATCCCTTAAGCGGATGAAAAATGAAGGCCTATCGTATTAATGAGGCAAAATACAGCATTTTTAACTAAATCAAGTGCCATAACTCTGGTACTACTGGTCCGATCAGGCTGGTTTTCGAACTCGTCCGAGCTTTCATTGATATCAACAATCGGGTAAAGTTTGAAAAAGCCCTATCGTGTTAACGAGGCCAAATTATAGCACATTTCAGAAATTCAAGGGCCATAACTCCGGTGTAAATGGTCCGATCTGGCTGATTTTCAAACACGTCCATGCTTTCATTCATATCAACAATCTGATAAAGTTTGAAAAAGATCGGATGAAATATGAAGGCCCTATCGCGTAAACGAGGCAAAATGTAGCAATTTTAACTAAATCAAGGGTCATAACTTCAGTATTACTGGTTCGGACTGACTGGTTTTTCTAAACTCGTCAGAGCTTTCATTGATATCAACAATCTTGTAAAGTTTCATAAAGATCGGATGAAAGATTAAGGCCCCATTGTGTTAACAAGCCAAAATTATAGCATATTTCAGAAAACCAAGGGCCATAACTCCAGTGTAAATGGTTTGATCTGGCTGGTTTTCAAACTTGTCCAAGCTTTTATTGATATCAACAATCTGGTAAAGTTTGAAAAAGATCGGATGAAAAATGAATGCCCTATAATGTTAATGAGGCAAAATTTAACGGACGGACGACGGGCGGACGGACGGACGGACGGACGGACGGACGGACGACGGATAACTCATAACCCTTAACCCGCTACATATATATAATGGACTGTTTATTTTTGAAGTAAGACTATTCCATTTAAGTGACAAAAAGGTGTTTTGGGGGAAATGACTGATCAGCAGCCGGATATTGTAAACCCTGATCAGCCTACTCGCTGATCTGAGTTTACAATGGACGCAAAGGATAATTTTTTTATTATTATATAGTCGTACTTAGCGGGTTAATGGTTAATATAAACCATGAAACATCCTATTATTATTATGCTCAACATTTATTTAGCTTGGCCTTTACTATAGCCATATGCACTGACCGGTCAAATATAAACTTTATTTTTCGATCTGTGACTGAACAATTTGTAAGCATAGCTCGTGAGATATGTGAAGGACAATTATCTCGTGGTATATATAAACAAGAAAACAGTGATACAAAGTATCACAAGCCGGTCAGAAAAGTTACATAAGAAAAAAGTAAGAGGAATGAATGTGATAAAAATAAACGAACATTGTGTAGATGTTACATTTTTTAATTCATTTTTTATTTTTTTGTAATTGTCAACAACCAAAACACATTTATCATGAAAGATTTGAGCACTAGATAAACTAGTCATCACGAGACAAAATGAACATGTTTTTAGTCCCCCACCGTCCTTCCGTCCGTCCTTTCGAATGTTTGTCCGGGCCATATTTTCAATACTATAAGACTTTGAGATACCAAACTTGGTATGTGGATACATCTTGGGATAGCGGTGTGTCGCGTACCAAAATAAGGTCACGGTGACCTTGACCTGTGACCTTTGTCATAGAAAATGCTTGTCCGGGCCGTATTTTCAATACTATAACACTTAGAGATACCAAACTTGGTATGTGGATACATCTTGGGATAGCGGTGTGTCGCGTACCAAAATAAGGTTATTGTGACCTTGACCTGTGATCCCTGTCATAGAAAATGCATAGAAAATGCTTGTCTGGACCGTATTTTCAATACTATAACACTTAGAGATACCAAACTTGGTATGTGGATACATCTTGAGATAGCGGTTTGTCGCGTACCAAAATAAGGACATTGTGACCTTGATCTTGACCTGTTACCTCTGTCATAGAAAATGCTTGTCCGGACCGTATTTTCAATACTATAACACTTAGAGATACCAAACTTGGTATGTGAATACATCTTGGGATAGCGGTGTGTCACGTATCAAAATAAGGTCACTGTGACCTTAACCTATGACCTCTGTCATAGAAAACGCTTGTCCGGACCGTATTTTCAATACTATAACACTAAGAGATACCAAACTTGGTATGTGAATACATCTTGGGATAATGGTTTGTCGCGTACCAAAATAAGGTCATTGTGACCTTGACTTGTGACCTCGGTCATAGAAAATGCTTGTCTGGACCGTATTTTTAATACTGTAGCACTTAGAGATACCAAACTTGGTATGTGAATACATCTTGGGATAGCGGTGTGTCACGTACCAAAATAAGATCACGGTGACCTTGACCTGTGACCTCTGTCATAGAAAATGCTTGTCCGGGCCGTATTTTCAATACTATAACACTTAGAGATACCAAACTTGTATGTCGATACATCTTGGGATAGCGGTTTGTCGCGTACCAAAATAAGGACATTGTGACCTTGACCTTGACCTGTTACCTCTGTCATAGAAAATGCTTGTCCGGACCGTATTTTCAATACTATAACACTTAGAGATACCAAACTTGGTATGTGGATACATCTTGGGATAGCGGTTTGCCGCGTACCAAAATAAGGACATTGTGACGTTGACCTTGACCTGTTACCTCTGTCATAGAAAATGCTTGTCCGGACCGTATTTTCAATACTATAATACTTAGAGATATCAAACTTGGTATGTGGATACATTTTGGGATAGCGGTGTGTCGCATACCAAAATAAGGTCACTGTGACCTTGACATGTGACCTCTGTCATAGAAAATGCTTGTCCAGACCGTATTTTCAATACTATAACACTTAGAGATACCAAACTTGGTTTGTGAATACATCTTGGGATAATGGTGTGTCGCGTACCAAAATAAGGTCATTGTGACCTTGAATTGTATAGAAAATGCTTGTCTGGACCGTTTTTCAATACTGTAGCACTTAGAGATACCAAACTTGGTATGTGAGTACTTCTTGGGATAGCTATGTGTCACGTACCAAAATAAGATCACTGTGACCTTAACATATGACCTCTGTCATAGAAAAACGCTTGTCCGGACCGTATTTTCAATACTATAACACTTAGATATACCAAACTTGGTATGTGAATACATCTTGGGATAGCTTAGTGTACCAAAATAAGGTCATTGTGACCTTGACCTTGATCTTTGACCTCCATCATAGGAAATGTCTGGAAAATGCTTGTCTGGGCCGGTGGGGGACTATGGATTTCCCTGCAATTCTTGATGCTCTTGTTAATTTTGGTATCTGTGTTGTATAATGTTATACCATGAATATAATAGACATTTGAAATAGTATGTGTAATGGATCACTAAATAGAATGTTGTTTCATGAGAATTGGGAAAATATCATGGTTAGAATATGAAGAACTGGTAAATTATCATAGTTATAGACAAAAAGACAACTTCATGATAATATATAATAGCAATTGGAGCATCTGTGAAGGTAATCTCAGTTTTCAGCAATGTAAATTTACATTAGAAGAAAGGGTTTAATGTTAGATGACTTTTATTATTGAAATCTGATTAGTAGTTCATGAGAATAAGTAGTGTTAAAAACTATACGTATTTAAAACTCTTTCGAAGCTGCTTCAGTTAAAGTTACATCAACTCTGTTTAATGATTGAAGAGGTGTTGCTTATTTTAAAATCAGACAGCACCAAAAAGAGATACATATATAGCTCTCACACAAACAGTTAGTAATATTCAAACACAATTTCCTTTGTATTATTCTTATAATTAATATTAATTATTGATCAAATGCAAGTTATGTAGAAAAACTAACGGGGCGTCTAGAACTTTTAAAAAAAACAAGATTGCCTTTGTCGCTTTAATAAAGTTTAACATCAATTAAAAGTCAGTGACGATAACGATTTGAAACCATTTACATTCGTATGCTGAGAAAGATTTATAGACTGTATCCCTGAAACTGATACCTAATTCAAGCAGTAGAAGACCAATAAAATGCCTGTATACCAATTTGTCTGCGTCGCGTTACTAGAATACAGGTGTAACACGCCCATTGATTTTTGCATTGATTTGTGTACGTTTTGAAATTCAAATGCAGTTTTGTCATTCATACTTGGGCCCAATTTAAACAAGAATAACTTACTAGTTCATCCAATATAACATCTAAATTGCATGAAAATGACCAGAAAAGTGGGGGTCATGTAACTTCTAAGAAACATTTTTACTGTTGAATTTGTAGACTGCCGAAAAATGTCAACAATAATGTGCCGATTTACTGTATTCATACACTTATGTTCATGTAAGATTTTTTTTTTTAAAACAGTTTTTAACACGAAAATCATTATAAAATGTCTCAAATACATTACCAATGTGATATAAACCAACACTGGCACTCTAAATTAGTGAAAATGCCTTTTTTTAGTAAAAGAAATGAGAATTATTTATCAGTAGCCATTATGTGATACCCCAGGCAAGCACTTCCTGTTTTCCAATGGGTGTGCTACACCTACAGTTGTTTTATGAGCAATAAAATGACGTTGATACACAGTCCAACACCCATATCAGCTTTCTGAGGCCGGAATAAATATAGCCGGAACCTCAACAAGAAGCCTATCATGGTCAGTTAGTACACACAGTTAACAGTATTACTGTATTGATAACAATGGGATGTACCATTTAGATTGGTATTTTGCCTGTAAGGATTAATATTGAGTGTAATGATTATTATTATTAGTAGTAGTATTAGTATCATTATTATTATTATTATTATTATTATTATTATTATTATTATTATTGTTAAGTTATGATTGATAACTTTGATAATATAGTTGGTAACGCATCAGTCTCATATCGTGTTCATTTGGTTAATACGTTATTTACTTCATTATTTTCAACATCATCTTACTAATGCATGATATTAATTAATAAAATTACAGCACAGAAGAATCTATAGCATATTTCAAATGTGTAATTTGTATACTTGTCATATATTTGAACTCATATAATGTGCATAACAACATACTCTTCTCATTGTATTGTATCCGCCTATATTGTATTGGAGAAAAACATTGCAATGTTTGTGCCGAATGAAGAATTTGATATTTTTTAAAATTTGAATTTGAATTATAAACATCTGCTTACAAAGACGGGTTTTAATTAGCACTTATTTCCTGTGCTACTATCACCCAGGGAGTAAAGTTAGTTCCCAGTATGTCCCAGTTTATTTCTTAGTTGTCATCGTATTTAGATTTCAATCAAATTATTATCTCCCACTTATTTCTCCGGCTTTTCCGGGATTTATGGTTATATCCCGCTATTTCGGTAATTACTGTTACGTAATATCTCCGATGTGTCGATAATACATTGCGCTGTTAATGACTATTACGCAATGACACTAACAAAGAGACGTCACACGCACGTGGAATCAATAGTGCAGAGCCGAATTATACATCTACATCTATAATCTACGTTGATCTGTCAAAATATGACAATCATTCAACGGAATAACGACTTTGCATCACGGTTATTTATAATGTGAGTACAAGATAAAATAAGAGTTAAGATAAGCAAGTACAGGATGAACTAGAATAAATAAAAAAGACAATAACAGACGTAAATATTGCTATAAGGTAAATAAATACAAGAATAAATTGGGTATAGGTAATAAAGATAGTGGTACAGGTAAGATGCCCAAACCTACATAGAATCATCTGATATGAACCAATTCAGCTTCCGAGGCGGTACCAGGGACAAGTGTGTCCCCGCTGACACAGCTTCACATCATCACTTGACTCATAGTAGGTTTAGTTGAGATTCTAGTCTATTTGTCTTCATATTTCATATACTATTGCGTTTTATACATGTCAGGGCTTTACATTTAATTATCAGCCCAGTACATGTATATAGCAGACATCAGTGTATATACATGTGAACTGAAACTGGGTAAAAGTTACAAACATCCAATATGTTGACTGGATTTATAAGTATGAATTTTCCATTTAAAAGTTAGTTCACCTTTTATTTCATTTAAGTATAAACATCTTATAGATACTATATTAGTGTTTCGAAATAGTTTTAGGCTTATAGCGTTAAATACATAGTCAACGCCACAGGCTTCCCTATTAGAAAGGATATAGAGAAGAATATATAGTTTATATTATAATTATGTATTTGTTTTTTCTTTAGTTAAATATTAACTGTATACATATAACTCTGTCTCTTCTTCTCTCTATCTTTCTTTCCAGAAGAACAGATTATGTTATAAATAAGCCTACTATACAAACTATCTCTTTTTCTTTATATCCTCATTTATCTTACAAACTATCTCTTTTTCTTTATATCCTCATTTCTCTTACAAACTATCTCTTTTTCTTTATATCCTCTTTTCTCTTACAAACTATCTCTTTTTCTTTATATCCTCATCTCTCTACTATCGTAATGACAGCCTGTGATCAATGCCCTCCATTAATGAACAAAATAACACGATTACCTGCAAGGTGGAAACGTTCCAATTCCAAGTCTTTTAGGCTATAAAATATATGGTTATGCGACGGAGGCACTTTAATCCGTTGTATTACACACACAGACACACGTGCGCACGAACATCAGACGACACTGCTTTATATAATGTCCTGTAATGTTTTCAATAATGGGAGTGCCGGACTACGACCAATGCCACAAAGCTTATCAAGTCAACTAACAGTCGTTGTGTAACCAGATACATGAGCAAATTGGAAAATGTTATATAACAGATTATTATACATAACGTTGTTATATAAACTCTTGTGTATATAGGTCAGCAAGTAGTACACAGTAAGGTTATATAACTAAATGATTTAGGCTCGTATTAAACAACTGCGTGGGTGAGTGCGTGTGTTTTTATGCATGCGTGCGTGTGTGCGTGCGTGCGTGCATGCGTGCGTGTTTTGTGAGCGTACGAACTCGTTTTACAACATTGAAGTCATATCAAGACCGTATCTAATTGTGTTTAACTTTATAGTGCTGCCACATTGAAATACCCTATGTCACTCAAGGGGCCGACCAGTACTTTATATATTGAACGTCAAGCAAGAAATCTACTAGTACCGTTTTTATGCAGTCATCTCAGACACCCGGCTTGGGATTTAACCGGCTTACGATGCCGACATGGCTGTGTGTGTGTGTGTTAGCGATGTAAGTTGCGTTTTACAAAGAAGTGTTCTCGAATAATCTTGTGAAATTCATATTAGTGTTACAACCCCACAAAAATACAGCACCAAACAATCATACAAACAAACAATTGCTGACACAATGGAAAAAATGTATACATTTGTGACATTTTAGAAATGATGGTTATTAAAGGCACACGCAGTAATCTTGATTTTTTTTATAAACTCGCGGCGTCCCGTAATTTTTCTACATAACCTGCACTTGTTCATTACCTATAAGGATAGTATATAGCAAATTATTGTTGCATATTACTAACTTTTGATTATATTGCAGCAATAATATATATTTATACCTATGGCAGAACTAGACGAAGAAAATACATTTTATTTAATTATATGCAAGTAGGTTTAAAGTCATTATGATACTGGATAAATAACTCAAGACGCTAAATTTAATGCTTGACAGTCCAGACTCTTTTGTAACTATACCTTTAGGTCCTATTGGTTTAAAGGCGGAGGAGCTATAACCCTTACGCACGCACGCACGCAACGCACGCATTCAACGCTTGATAAACACTTCAAGATTGCCATGTGTCCCTTTAACCCTTAACCCGCTAAGCACGACTATAATAGCCTTTGTGTCCATTGTAAACCAAAATCAGTCTGCGAGTAACATACATGGAATGGTCTTAATTCAGAGAAAGAACAGTCCATTATATATATGTAGCGGTTTAATAGTTAATATTGGTTAAATAATACACGAGTGTGTAGCCTATACCTACTGGAATTCGGTGACCTTTAAACTTCCACGGTATTAACTACACTTAAAGCAAGTTAATTATATAATCACGGATTTAAAATCGAATTATAAGTAGATATTCACAGTTACGAAAAACGAGTGTTTAAAGGGCCACACGGCAATCTGGAAGTGTTTATAAAGCATTGAAATTAACGTCTCGATTTAATTATCCAGTATCATTTTGACTTTAAACCTGCTTACATATACATGTAATTAAATGAAAATGCATTTTCATATGTTTGTCTTATTTAAGAATTCTAACACGACCTCCGCAGTCTTTCATATAGACAATGAAGAGAGACAGCTGTATGTTATTCTACGATAAAACACAGCTGTTCCATTAATTCCCCGCGTAGATTTCATCCATTGGAAGCGCCACGTTACATGACGTCACTTGGTAAATGTACGTCACGAAGACAAACTCAGCAGTAATTTTAATGAAATGTTAATTACAACAAACTTGCTATGCTCCCAAACCGTGCACCCCCACGATATAAACCCATCATATGCATCAGTACATACAAGACCATACAACATTAATAAGCATCTTGAACAAGCTGAGAACGTTTGACGTCATACAGCGCAAGCTATATGACGTAAGCAAATAAATTAATTGTTTGTCACGTGACTACTAGTGTATTGAAACGTTGACTGGTCCACGTCCTTGACACATCTTGAATAGTTACGATTGGGCACCAGTCTAATTGAAACGTAGAACTTTGCGAAATAATAAATACGTACCTGTATACACCGATAAAAGTTTAAACACAGGTACATATTTATTATTTCTCAAATAATAAATAAGTACCTGTGTTTTATCGGTGAATAAAATACAGTTAGGAGTTCGGATGCGTAGTAATTAAATCACGAGTGCGTTAGCACGAGTGATTTAATTTCTCGCATCCGAACGACTAACTGTATTTTATTCACCGATAAAATACAGGTCCGTATTTATTATTTCGATTCTAACACAACAATTACCCCATTATTTACGCTATTGTTCGGGCACTATATATTATCTCGGAGGTCAAGGTAATCAGGCTGCTATGTTTACAGGCTGTTCCATTGGGCGCCCCCGTATGCAAAGTTCTGCGTTTCAATGCACTAGTTTTCACGTGAAAAACAATTGTCATTGCTTACGTCATATAGCTTGCGCTGTATGACGTCAAACGTTCTCACCTTGTTCAAGATGCTTATTAATGTTATATTTACATGTGCAAATGATGGGTTTATTTCGGGTGTGTGCACGGTTTGGGAGAATGGCAATTTTTTTGGAATTAACATTTCATTAAAATTACTGTTCACTTTGTCTTCGTGACGTATATTTACCAAACTCCCGGGGGTTTGTGAATTGACTGTCGTTGAATGGGGTTGGGGGCAAACTCGCGGGGATTCGTGAATTGACAGTTGTAAACCAGAACACTACTGAGTTTATCCGGATATTAATTAATGTATTTAAATATTCGGTACCAACGAGACCAAAACCAATCCATATCGACTTCATTGCTGTGTCATTATTCTCTACACAACAGTTGTTATAATTGACAAAAACATAAACATGTACAACGTTTCCCCTTTAGCACACAACCACACAATCCTGAATCATACCTGACATGGCAATGAGTATATTCACATATCGAATTAAAATTTATTATTTGAATTTGAAGAAGAAGATTTTTTTTATTTTTATATATATATTGCATGGGTGATGGAAGCACACTACATAAGAACACGTTATATTCACTAAAGTATATTCAGTTTCAGTTTTATTTGCAAATTCTCATTTTGTATAGAAACAAAAACACGAGATCAACACAGTGTACAAAGTCATATTTAGAAATCACATACTTAACTTGTAGTGTTTTGTATCAACTTGTTATGCACTTTTTGATTGTATTTCAATGCTGATAATTATATTTAGTTTTAATTACTAAACAAGAAGCACCAATGGCGGTGCAAACGCCGGACTGCTAACTTTAACCGCAACAATCTAAGATGAAAAAGGGGGATAATCATGGCTGAATATCGGTGCTTGTTACACAGATGACGAATTGAATTGAATTGGGGTTTTAAGGCGCACCAACACATGAAAAGGTTATATGGCGCCTAAAAGGCATGAACATGCCAGGCTCATCTTCCACGTACATCGAGATAAAATATGGAAAATGGGCCTAGAACCTTCTCACCCTGAACTGCAGAGTTGCTGCAAATTCTATCGTAGGAACTCCATTTACGCTGGAGCCACGTTATTGTTTTTCTGCCACTGCTCTTTTGATGTGAGCGAAATAGCACCTGAAACAATGCAGGGATCATTATGAAGACCTTTAATGAACATGAACAAAAAATGATAAAATGAACATGAATTTGGGGGGGATTCTACCCCTATGCCTATCCCTACAAAGGGATCTGCAGTGGCCCTATTCTTTGCCCCGTGACCATGTCTGCCAAGTTTCAACGTTTTTTGTCAATAGGTTTTTGAAATACACTTAACATTTTAAACGGAATCTAAGTAGAAAAGGGGGATACTTCTGGTAAAATGCATAACTTAGTTATGGTGCGTGTTACATATCGTTGTGTTATGATGAGGACTAAGTATGCAAGATTAAAAGCTTTTGGTCAAATAGTATTTGGAAAATGACTGTATATTCAACATTTAACTGAAAATCTAAGTAACAAAGGGAGACAAATCAGGTAAAATACAAGACAGAGTTATGGTGTTTGTCATATAACGTTGTGTAATGCTAATGAACTTGTTCGCCAAGTTTCAAAACTTTCGGACAATTCTCTTTCGAAAAATGGGTTTAATGACTTTCAACAAACTTTCATCACAAACTTTAACCAAAACATCAAAAAGCGTAGTCGGACATACAGATAGGCTGGTTGGTTGAATGGTGTTTTACGCCATTTTCAGCAATTTTTTGGCTACATATGACGGTGGACCATTTTCGTGGTGGAGGCAGGCCATCTGTTTTTTCCTGGGTAGAACCAGTATTGTTTCCATCCCGCCATCCGTAAGAAAAGGTTAAACAAACATTTATGCCTTACTTGTTACATATTTGTGTGTGGTCTGCTAGCATGGCAGGCACTTAGGGATCACTTTGTCCTTGGTCGTCGGACGTCGTCCGTCCGTCACACTTTGACCTGCAACCTTACATGGGCTATAACTTGAAAGTAATTTGACCATTGTTCATGAAACTTCACACACATCTTCATCTTACCCCAAGGAATATTGTTACACATTTCTAATAATCTGTATATCATTTTGGCAGAGTTATGTTCCTTTTCATACAACTTTAACCTGCAACATAACTTAGCTCATAACTTGGCAAAATATTGACCTATTGTCATGAAACTATTATCAGGAATTTTTCACTTATTTGGTTTTTAAATCGAGATAATTTCATTATCTGGCTATCTGGGGGCATACATCTGCCAACATATAAAACTGTATACATTTCTTCCTCATCAATTATGCAATGTCATTGAAATATCCAATAACTGTGACGTAGGTCATACCTTTGGTTGTATTTCTTTACAAAACATGAGCCCAACCGTACAAAAAGAAACTGTTTTCAAGTTTTTTATTACATTTATTATATTTAATTTATTATATTTACCACAGGGAAGTGTCTCAGCTTATTTCGTTTATTGATTATGCACATCATATAGAACTTCTCCTTTCGTTCAACTTGTTTCTACGGTAAGATGTTTATACGGTAAGATCTTTTTATATATTCATGAATCTTTTAGAATTTCTCTATCTTTTACTTATCATTTATGTTCTATTAAAAACATATCCGTGTATAGTCCTTTAGCGCCGCTCCGTTATTTGTCAGGAATGGAGATCTATATTTTATGAATAACTCTCCATTACTTTGTTTTAGTCCAGGCCTGGAATTCACCAACCATTCTTCAGACTATTCTTAGAATTGAACTCAGGTACTCAAATTTCGTTCGTAAATATTTCCATAACCTTCAAAGAAAAACAATCATATGAAGATGCTATTTATTAGTACTTATCATATGTATACATAACAGCTTGTTATAAACGTTCACCCTTTAAACTTACAGAAATAGCTGTAATGGCAATTTGCATACTTGGACTTAATATAAGTCTAAGCATATTCTCAAGAATGGTTGGTGGAGTCACCAAACATTCTTAAGAATATTCTTAAGACTTCAATCACGCATATGTCTGTACGTTTAGCCCTTTCGCTGTCACAGTCGAAAGCATTGATTTTACGACAAATGTAGACCCAGATGAACATGCACGCTATGCGCAGGCTGATCAGGGTTTACACTGTTCGCCACTCATTAAAAATGTTTTCCAAAACACTTTATATAAAATATATCCGGAATGTTTGAATTAGAATTTTAGCAGACGACATTTGAAATTTGGCGGCGAAAGGGTTAGAGAATGAACGTTCATAACAAGCTGCTATGTATCAATAGGATAAATACTAATAAATAACAACTTCATACGATTGTTTGTCTTTAAAGGTCATGAGAATATTTGTGAACGAAATTTGAGTATTTGAGCTCAAGTCTAACAATAGTTTGAAGAATGGTTGGTGAATACTAGGCCTGAGCTGCAAATACACGTGCTTGCTTATAAAAAAACAAACACCTCTGGACTACCAGGTCCATTTTATGTAGTTCTTACGACAATTTTGACTTAAATCAACTTATTAAATTTATTTCTCTGTCTTATGTTAAACAATAAAACGTTTCTCTTTGATCTATTGAATACATACATTGTTCATGTTGTTCATGCAATATTTCTGCTCTTCATCAATGGCGTTTTGGTAACGTTGTACTATTTTGTAGCTTTTGTACTAAAAATATAGAACGCACCTCCGAGCACACATTGTTTGGATGATGACTTGTCTCTGTTAATTACCCGTTTTAACAACAACAACAACAACAACAACAACAACAACAACAACAACAACAACAACAACAACAACAACAAAAAGGTGTGCTCGAGGATGCGCTATATATTTCCATGACCAAAAACTGATTGAAAACTACTAAAACTAAACACAAATGTCCTGTTTGTATTTTTAAAGAAAAGGCTCTTTAACTAATTTAGAGCCTTCAAATTTACTTTAAATGAATTTTAATGATTTGTAGCTAAAATAAATATTCAAAATGCATTGCATTCAACTTTTCAATATTGGGGCCAAATTGTGTCCCTTATCATTCCTAGTCCTTATCGTAAGTTCTTTCATAAAACTGGGCCTTGATCATTGTTTAGTTTGCATATTATTGTGTTCTATGTTATAATAGCATACATAGTTCTCCAAGCCCCTTCCATAGTAAAGTGAGGATGTTGACAACCTGTTGAAAACGCAAACCTCATTAGAATTATGGGAAACTCACTATTATCACGGAAATAAACAAGTCGGCTATTAAATATCCGGAAAAAGGCGGTTTCATATCTTCTAAGAAATATTTCTTCAGCTGTATACTAACACCTGGTCAAACGTCAACATTGTTTTGACCCTTGCAATTGAATACCTTTTCTACTTACACTTTTGAAATGTATATATACAATTGTCAAAAGCGCGATGAACTGCATTAACATGTCTAGAATACAGTTACAGTCAAAATATAACAGAAACTACACTAAACAAGATTTTAAAGAAAAAGGATTAGCACTCTTAGATAAGATAACTATTTTCACATCCGGTTGAAGTAGTGTAATTAAACCTCTAAATAGGAGAGACTTATTTCTTTATAACTCAACAGGCTATATATATACACAGTTTATTACACTCACGATGACTCAGAATATCAGAAATCTGTAAGGGTGTTTGTTGTATTTGTATTTGGAGAACATGGGAAGGCTCTTAGGAGCTGAATATTTTTATGCCAGAATGAACGCTGACGTAATGAACGACCGTAAAGACGGAGAGAAGGACTATAAATCAAGGTGTCAACGTTTTCCCCGCAAAACACGAACATCATATGTGCAACTTGCAATGACAAATGCAAATGTTCTGTTTAAGGATTAGTATCTCTACTGGTCAAAGCCCACGAGAGTTTATTCGATGGCGAACCGTTTGTCATTTCTGCAAGATGTCAATTAGTTGCTGCTATCTTTATTTAGAGGAGTCCCATTTAGGGCACATGGAAAACGTTTTTTTTGTCTATATCGAAATTTTGAATAAATAGGTAATTTAAAAAACTCATATTGGATAAGGAAAATATATTTTGGGTTTATGGTATAAGAAAAAACAACCAAACAGAGGCTCATTTCAGATAGACAAGAGTTGTAATTTATACTCCCCCAATACCGCAATCCCCAACATTACTAAGCATGACACTTTATTGTAGACAACCGCAACTATTTGATCTCTCTTACACTATATGCATTTTGAAAAGGTCTTAACTATTTCATTCATATATTTTCAGATCAAATAATAATAGGATGGTGTTGGTCGTTTTGAGTATGTTGCCTTTCTTTCTGTTATCAATGGTCCTTGTTACATCGAGCGTCCTTGGTGATAATTTAGCGAACTGTACCACCAGTGATATTGACCCAGATGAAATGAAAGCGAACTGTACCACCCGTGATATAGACCCAGATGAAGAAAGCCTTTGTGGGAATAGTGCACCTAAATGGTACACCATGGGATGCAATAAGATGAGTCTACAGCAGGTACCTTTACATTATCAGTTCGACGAACAAAAACCCATTTGTCTATTGGATCTGAGTTCCAACTTGATAACGACCGTAAACAAAAGGGCTTTTATTAATATAAAACACATACGAGTGTTGTACTTATCAGAAAATAAGATCACATGCATACATGGAGACGCCTTTACTGGTTTGTCGCAGCTCGTTTTCTTGAATCTTACACAAAACAGTCTTTCCTGGAATGACAGTTTCGGAAAGGACGTTTTTAAACCATTAGTAAATTTAACAAACATCAGCATGAAACAGAATACGATGACGTCGTTTGATGGTTTGGGAGAACAGATGCAGTATATGAAGAAGTTAAAGGTACTTTTCATAGATGCTTGCCCGGATTGTATATTTGGGCCTGGGTTTGAGAATCTTACGAGACTGGAAAACGTTAGCCTGTCAGGTCGTTCACCTGGTGCGTGTAACATGTACTCTGTTCGAAACTCCACGTTCGAACACTTGACACAAATCAAGCGACTTTGGATGTCCTCGTGTAATATCTCTTCTATAGAAGCAGACGCATTTTCACCATTCAGAAGAAACTTAGAAATACTCGACATCTCGTATAATAATCACCTGAGATTCAAAGGAATGAACGACGCTTTGTATGGACTGAGAAACTCGTCCATGTTAGCACTTCTAAACGTGAATCATATACACGCGCGACATGGGAGAGGTACGATACTGGAACTGAAGCACGTGGTGAATCTCCGAACGCTCCAAAATCTGACCGTGCTACATATGGATCTAAATAAGCTGGAGGTGTTTGATGAACGGATTTTAAATCCAAACAAACTGCCGAAACAATTACGTACGTTCACACTGTCTGGGAATAGATTGACCTACGGAAGATACGTTGAGTACTTAAGCAATGTGGAGAGCGTGGAGCACTTAGATATATCGCGCCAACATTTAAACTTAGACCCTTTTTTGCAAGACCATTTTCACCAATCATTGTATACTCATCATGTGTCTAATGGGTCAGTTTTGGGATGTGACTGCAACGAAACAAAGAATCCCCTGTGTATAACACTGTTTCTTCCAGAGAACTTACGCGTTGTCAGATGGAGAACGAGCTTTCTGTATTTTAGTATATTCAACACGATTATTTGCGGATCGAAACAACTTGAGTTCATCGATTTGTCGTTTAACCTAATAACCGAGTGGATTGGTCCCGTGCAAGGGGTTTCGTCTGTTAAATATTTGGATTTGTCGGAGAACTATTGCAAGCACGTGAAAAATGGATTTTTCGATTTTTTTACAGCACTGACACACTTAAATGTTTCAGGAAACTTCCTTGGCGAATCTTTAAGCTTGTCTCAAAATAATGAAACATTTCGAAACTTGTTAAATTTAACACATCTGGATTTATCGAACAATAAAATAACAAATCTACCCAAGGATATATTCATGGATTTACATTCGCTACAGAATCTAAATGTAAGTGGCAATATGATAGACGTTTGGAATTCTACTCTAGACACAATCCGGTGCCTGAAGAGGCTAGATTTGTCAAATAATAGGTTGGACACGTTGTCGGAAAACCTTATGCTGTACCTGGATTCTTTGGTTGACGAGCAATGCAATAACGGGTCTAATATAACAGTAGATTTGGCTGCAAACCCGATAGAATGCACGTGTCACACTTTGCCATTCTTGAAAAGGATGCTTAATTCAATGGTGCATTTTCTGTTTGCTTCAAATGACCAGTGTCACTTACAAGGTGGAAAGCGGCGTTTTCTCGACAATGATGCCGCAGTGAATGACATCATAACTATCCTGGAAAGTCAATGCGTAGACCGGACATGGATTATCATAACGGGCGCATGTCTGGGAAGCTGTATTGCAAGCGTGATCGTCTGCATCTGTATTTACAGATACCGATGGAAGTTGAGGTACATTTACTACAAAAGAAACCGTCGACATGCGCATGAAGGTTTTGAATGGCTGTTTGAACAGGATGGATTTGTGTCCTATTCAAAGAACCTTGGGAGTTTCATAAAGGAAAAACTAGTTCCTGCTTTAGAGGGCAGTCATGGCCTAAAGGTCTGGGTATGGGATAGAAATTCAACACCTGGAGCGTCCATCGCGGAAAACATCACACACGCCATCTACAGTAGCCGGAAGTCAATTCTTTTAATCAACAGGAAGTACTTGAAAGAAAAATGGTGCGACTATGAAATGAACATGGCGCATACGGAGTCCGTGGAAACGAAAAGAAAACTGATCATCATTGTTTTAATGGAAGATATCCCCACAAAGGAGTATCCAATAAGCCTTCTGCAACTTCTGAAAAACGAAAAATCTTTAGAGTATCCGCTTCATCCCCAAGACGTAGATACATTTTGGTCAACTTTAGCTGATGCTGTGATGAGCAGTTAGTGTAATTGACTGATCATGTGGTATTTGTGTTCAAGTTAAGAGTTCAAACGAAAATCCTAGGAATCTGGTTTTAACTGATTATTATTATTATTCGATGGAGTTTGATTCCAATATCCGATTTATAATTAAAAATGACTTTATGATAAAGTAACATAGATATAAATACTATACATGTTTGTATCTACAACTGTATGAAACGAGTATACAAACTGTTCCTAAGACATTTGGTTAAGCTAAACTCACATTTCCCGTGAATATTAATTATATATTAACCATATGTTTAACTGATTACATTGCATAACAATGGTTCGTATTTAATATCCCGCTATGTAGCCTTGTGTTTCGTTTCAGTAAGGAACATTTATGTGCTATATTATTATATTTCCAACTGACATTTGTTTCATTTTGCTTAAGTATGAAAACTATATAATTGCCCATGGTAACGTTTAAACAAGGAGGCTCGTAATTAATAATAACACATTTTGTAATCTTTTGTTTTTCGTTTCGACAAGGGACACGGTATTTATGATAATTATAACTTTTAGTTACCACCATATATTAATTCATTCATTTTTTTCTATTTGCTATTTATGACTTAAATTCATCACTGTCGCATGTATTCCAGTTATATGTGATTTGTATATATTTTGACTGTATTTTGAGTTGTTAATAAAGTACACATTTCTCAAAGTCACATATGTTGCATGTATGTCAGTTAAACTGTTTTATGTTGATTTGTGTATATTTTGACTGTAATATGTATGTATACTCTGTTATGCTTGGAGGAAATAAAAATCTACTACTACTAAAACTACTACTACTACTACTACTACTACTACTACTACTGCCACCGCCACCGCCACCATCATCACCATCATCATCATCATCATCATCATCATCATCATCGTCATCATCATCATAATCATCATCATCATTATTATTATTATTTATATTGACAATGTTATTACCGAATTTTTCAATGTTGATTTTAGGTCCAATCGTAGTTTTTGATTCAATATTTTGTTTTTAATTTTGGCGATTTGATTATACCACGCGACATAAGTGACCACTTTGGTACATATGTATATTTTAAGTTTTAGCTATGAACTAACATATATAAGACGCAACAAATTTTAAATGCGTTTGGATTCACGATAAAAATACTCAGTTTGATAACATGAATATGCTCATTCGAGAAACAGGCTGACGCTTCCGTAAATAAGTTTTCTGCTAAAAGCGAAGAATTAGTCGAAATGTGTCGGTCTGATACATCTTGATATGATTCTGATATTCGCTGTGTTACGAGACAACGTGATAACAACAAAAACGATTAAACAGATTCAACACTAAAGTAAATATTCTAAAGAAACATGCGCAAGAAAAGTGTTATAATAATACAGCAGAAGTTATCACTGAAGCCAATGTCCATAATGAACGTCAATATTTGAACTTTTAAACATATTTTATCAAATATAATAAACATTCAGAAACCATGCGGTGATGATACACATATAATTGTTTACCAAATCTTGATCATAAAACGCATGATTAGTTAGAGCTTATGATCTTAGCTGAATCAGAAATAATAGATATTATATAAAATAATGAATAGTAACAAAGCATGCTGGGACGACGAAATAAGTAACGTAAAGAATAGTTGAAAGGAAGATAATTTATAGGCTCCAAGTATAAGATTGTCACAAATAAAGACACTTTATGCAACGCATTCGCATCCACTGCAGCTGCTGAGATTGAACCTGGGAATTATGAAATCCTCAACAATACACATACTACTCCACTGCATTTTACAGAGTTGTTTAGTGTTCACAACCAAAGACGAGAGTGAAAACGGGCAGAATGAGTATTAGTATTATTTTTTTCAAATGCAGTTAAATAAATGAAATAATTGATGGAGAATAATTTTAACCCAGTAAATTATTTTATTTAAAATTAATTCCGATTTTTCTCTTTCATGAGAAAGGACACCATTTCAATAGTGATTCAGTACAGAAACAATATTATGTTTAATTGTATTCCCCGCTTCCGGTTAGGTACAATACATAATTAGGTTTATCTTCCCTTGAATACTTTCTTTTCCGATAATAAGAAAATTCTTAATTACCAGTCCGACAGCTTCATACGTTAATTACTTTTAACAATACCTTTCATGTGAAATTGCCGAATATTGTGTTTAATTTGTCTTTAGAGCAGATGTAGGTATGTCAATAAAACCTTAACCACTCTTAGAATACCTATATTTAGACCGTGAGCCAGAACATTTTCGCTATCATCTCAGGTGGCACATTCTTATTGGTACCATGTTATGGAAAACATTGTAGAGAAAGAAAACAAACATGATAGCAGTGCCAACAGAGTAGCTGTTTCCTGCTATAAGAGTTATCTCCCCCTTTTAAACAAAAATCAGGTTTCTTTAAAAAATCGTTTTACTCTGAAACCTTAAGTGCTAGATGTAAACTATTTTGCATGTGGCATACGCTTATGGCCGGCTACATGAACAATTTAAATGGTGACACTGGTGTCATATTTGGCCCCGCCCCTGGGGCCACATATTTAAATAGCGTTATATAGGACAATCCTTTAAAAACAAACATTTCTGGAACTACAAGAGCTAGTTGCCTAATATTTTGCATGTAGTATAAACTTTTATTATATTTCGCGCTATCACACTCAATGCGTCATAGCGGGTGATAGCACAAAATATCACTCCGCTAGCTGTTTGAAAAGCTCAGTTCTAAAAATAGATTTTTTCAATAACAACAACAACAACAATCTTTTCTTCATTATCGAGTATATTAGGAGTATTTGTTCGGTATAATAAAATAAATATCACATCCTAATGAGGGTGCCACCGGCATATTATCAAACCTCGAAATGATAATGTCGACCGAGGCTATCGCGTCGACATTACATTCTCGACATTATATTCTCGAGTTGATAATATCCACTGGCACCCTCAAGAGGATGTGATATTTACATAATAGTCCTCTACCAAATTTGCTAAAATGATGACCCTGGGGTCATATTTGGCCACACCGCAGGGACCACATATTTACATGGAGCTATACATAAAAATCTTTAAAAACAATGTTCTCTGAAACTATCAGAGATAGACGTTTAATATTTTGCATGTAGCATAAGCTTATGGTTCTCTACGAAGTATGTTCAAATGGTGACCTTTGACTCAAGTTTCGCCAGGTGCCCTGTGAGTAAAGCCATTAAAGCAAAGCCTTTAAAAATCTCCGAATCTACATGAGCTAAGTGTCTAATATTCTGCATGTAGTATAAGCTTATGGTCCTTTAACTAGTTCGTTCAAATGGTGATACTGGGGTCAAGTTTAAACCCAGTCACAGTTTTACATAGAGTTATATTAGGAAATTGCTGTTGTAGTTGTTTCTTGAACGTGTTTGAGACGAGGCCGAGTTAAGGCCCTTTAGCCTCTTGTTTATTACTTGCAATTGTTCACTTTTTTTTATAAAATCACTTCATAGTTAGGTTTAAGAAATGCAATATTTATCAAGAATTCGACTTTTGATGAGGTATTACATTTTAAAGATTTAAATTAATTAAAACAATTGAAAATGTTGTCGTAGCTGTATGTCTAGCTTTACGATGTTTACAAGTCGCATGTTTTATAATTCCACCCAATGAAACCACAAAGGAGACTGCTGCATTGTCATGGCAAAACAATGTATGGACCTATTGGGTATTCACATGAAGCGTTGGATAAAATAAATTGACTACTGTAACTTTGTCAGAAGCATTGTCAGCATCTGTATATACCTAAAATGAGAAAAATAATCATATATAAACCTCAGTACTCAAACGCAATTGCACCGTAGGTTAACACTGTACAACAAACTAAAACCAAAAATAAAATAATTAAATAGTCAATGAATGGGGCAATATTCAAACATAAAATGTGGTGAATACAGGGTAAGCGACTTGGAATGGTCAGCAGGCAATACGGCCTATTGGTTAACTTAAATTGATGTTATGTGTTCACAACCTCGCTATTAACCCTTCATGATCAGACAGTGTAAATAAAAGTATATCCCATCAAAAAGGAAATCTTTAACAATAAAGTCAACACCCAGAAAAATAATAAACGGTACACTTAAATGTGTTTGTAAATAAATATATATATACATTTATATATTGAGGGAAACAAGTTTAGCAAGTTTTTGTTGCACCCTGGAAATAATACATTTTTCGTTGTAAAATCAAGAAACTACTGCCATAGACACAATATTTTATTAAACACACATCAATAACAGTCGAACATCTTAATGACGTAACGAATAAATCAACGTAGAGGTCAAGCCCGTGAAGTCCCAAAATGTCAGTATACAGTATTATTTCATCTAAAAAACTTACTAAACTTTTTTACCTCAGTACATAAACATACTTAATTAGAAACATTTCAGAATATATTCATAATTTTACTGAATAACAAAGCAGCTGCAGCCATCGAGTAAACAAGTCTATAAGATACGATCAAAAAACCTAAGGACATTTTGAGTTGTTTGTTTTACAAATGTACACCCTTAATTCGCGCAAAATACAACCAAGAAAGCCATAGTATTGTAGTAATACCGGTATATCAGACATAGTTAATATTCAGCTTTGTACTATCCCGATATCCTGGGTACCGATCCTTATAAGTAAGCGTTTTTTTTGTACCGATCCTTATGTTTAAGCGCGT
>JAWPHD010004481.1:0-90000 GCA_037043455.1 Cyrtodaria siliqua | reverse complement strand
GAGTTGAATCATTTTAAAGTGCATTTATCAAAATTATAACTTTTAAGTTTTGCCAACAAAAGTTCATGGTTAACTAGATCAAATGCTTTTTTGAGATCAATAAAAATAAGTTCAGTGACATGTCCATTATTCAATTCTTGCAGTAACATATCTGTAACAGTGGTGTAGCTGGTGGATAGGGTGCGTGCATTACCTGCGTACCCACTAACTCTACAAATCGTATAACAATGTGTTGTTTTATTGGGTAAATGGCAAAGTAATAAAAGGTTTTGTTTTTTTCTCGATTGCACGGACTTTTATTTAATAAAGCTCAATCATCTTGCTATGGGCTCGGTAACGAGCAACCTAGGAGATGTTAATTTTATGCGACCATATATCTCCATATAGTTGATTCTATATGTGTTATCTTGAAATTATAATTAAATAATTAACCCTTAGTGTTGTTAAATATTTTGTCTCCTGTGATAGATTCCACAATCAGCCATTCTAAAATAAATGGGATTCCACGTCTAATAACCTAATTAAACAGAAACATGTCATATTCATTATATCGTGTCCTTTGCTTTCCTGACAATGAGATTATCCAAGTCACCATATCTAAATATGGTAAAAACAAAGTGATACAAGTACTGATTAATTGGCATGTGGGTGTCGAAAAATAGGAACATATGTCTTGCATAACATATATACTGTCAAGAGAATTGTAGCATGGTCGGTGACATTTCCTTTGATGAATGCAGAGCATTAAATCGTTTAATTAAGGGTAACTAAAGGGGCGTGGCTATACCGTACTACAACTACCAGATATTGGAATTTAGAGTACGGTCACTATGACGTCACAGTGTTACTAAGTACACCATGCTACAAAAAAGATAGAGTCTGTCTCAGCTCGTTGGTTATTTAAACACCTCGATGGGCTACGCCTACATATTCCTACCTTGGACATGCTATATGCCAGATAACTCCACTTCATATTTTTTCGGTTATGAGGAAGCTTCTAATTTCCTCATAACGGCACTCATTCAGTACTTTTATTTCTTTTTAAAATCTGTATTTGCAGCTCTGAACTAAACAAAGTAATGGATAGTTATTCATAAAATATATCTCTCAGTTCCTGACAAATAACGGAGCGTTTAAATACACGGAGTTCTTTTATGAACATCTAACAATGTATTACCGTAAAAAGATCTTTCCGTAAAACCATTTTACCATAGACATATCTTACCGTAAACAAGTTCTTACCGTAAAAACATCTTATCGTAAAAAATCTTACCGTAGAAACAAGTTAAACGAATGGAGAAATTCAAATTCGATTTATATAAACATTAAAATACGTTATTGCCGAAACAAGACGAACAAACTTCCCTGTGGTAAAAGAAACGAACGTAATAAGTAATAGATAGAGTCTGGTCTCAGCGAGTTGTCTTATTTAAACACCGAGATGGGCGTAGCCATCGAGGTGTTTAAATAACCAACGAGCTGAGACAGACTCTATCTTTTTTGTAGCATGGTGTACTGAGTAACACTGTGACGTCATAGTGACCGTACTCTTAATTCCAATATCCGTTAGTTGTAGTACGGTAAAGCCACGCCCTTTAGTTAACCTAAATTAAACGATTTAATGCTCTGCATTCATCAAAGGAAATGTCACCGACCATGCTACAAAAACATATAGTTTCCTCGTATTGTTTTGTAAGCGGTAGTCACAGTTGCAACAACGTTAAGCTAACACCGGTAATTATAATCACATTCTCAGGTCAGGAAGTGACAACTCAGATGTTAAAGGTAACAACTTTTATTGTTACCTGATTATGCTATAGGTAGTTTTTAACATCTACACATCTTTATTAGTTTAAGTTGTAAAGTTAAGAGTTTTACCTTCACGTCAGTGTTGTTACCTTGAACGTTAGTGGTGTTACCTTAAAAGTTAGTGGTGTTACCTTAAACGTTAGTGTTGTTACCTTAAACGTAAGTGTTGTTGCCTTAAACGTTAGTGTTGTTACCTTTAACGTTAGTGTTGTTGCCTTAAACGTAAGTGTTGTTGCCTTAAAAGTTAGTGTTGTTACCTTTAACGTTAGTGTTGTTGCCTTAAACGTAAGTGTTGTTGCCTTAAAAGTTAGTGTTGTTACCTTTAACGTTAGTGTTGTTGCCTTAAACGTAAGTGTTGTTGCCTTAAAAGTTAGTGTTGTTACCTTTAACGTTAGTGTTGTTGCCTTAAACGTTAGTGTTGTTGCCTTTAACGTTAGTGTTGTTACCTTAAACGTAAGTGTTGTTGCCTTAAACGTTAGTGTTGTTACCTTTAACGTTAGTGTTGTTGCCTTAAACGTAAGTGTTGTTGCCTTAAACGTTAGTGTTGTTGCCTTAAACGTTAATGTTGTTACCTTAAACGTAAGTGTTGTTGCCTTTAACGTAAGTGTTGTTGCCTTAAACGTAAGTGTTGTTGTCTTTAACGTTAGTGTTGTTGCCTTAAACGTAAGTGCTGTTACCTTTAACGTTAGTGTTGTTGCCTTAAACGTTAGTGTTGTTACCTTTAACGTTAGTGTTGTTGCCTTAAACGTTAGTGTTGTTGCCTTTAACGTTAGTGTTGTTGCTTTAAACGTTAGTGTCGTTTCCTTTAACGTTAGTGTCGTTACCTTAAACGTTAGTGCTGTTACCTTAAACGTAAGTGTTGTTTCCTTTAACGTTAGTGCTGTTACCTTAAATGTAAATGTCGTTTCCTTTAACGTCAGTGTCGTTACCTTAAACGTTAGTGTTGTTACCTTAAACGTAAGTGTTGTTGCCTTAAACGTAAGTGTTGTTGCCTTAAACGTTAGTGCTGTTACCTTAAACGTAAGTGTTGTTGCCTTAAACCTTAGTGTTGTTACCTTTAACGTTAGTGTTGTTACCTTAAACGTAAGTGTTGTTGCCTTAAACGTTAGAGTGTTGCCTTTAACGTTAGAGTTGTAACCTTAAACGTAAGTGTTGTTGCCTTAAACGTTAGTGTTGTTACCTTTAACGTTAGTGTTGTCGCCTAAAACGTAAGTGCTGTTGCCTTTAACATTAGTGTTGTTGCCTTAAACGTTAGTGTTGTTACCTTTAACGTTAGTGTTGTTGCCTTAAACGTTAGTGTCGTTGCCTTTAACGTTAGTGTCGTTGCCTTAAACGTTAGTGTCGTTTCCTTTAACGTTAGTGCCGTTACCTTAAACGTTAGTGCTGTTACCTTAAACGTAAGTGTTGTTTCCTTTAACGTTAGTGTTGTTACCTTTAACGTTAGTGTTGTTGCCTTAAACGTTAGTGTTGTTACCTTAAACGTAAGTGTTGTTGCCTTAAACGTTAGTGTTGTTACCTTTAACGTTAGTGTTGTTACCTTAAACGTAAGTGTTGTTGCCTTAAACGTTAGAGTGTTGCCTTAAACGTTAGTGTTGTAACCTTAAACGTAAGTGTTGTTGCCTTAAACGTTAGTGTTGTTACCTTTAACGTTAGTGTTGTTGCCTTAAACGTAAGTGCTGTTGCCTTTAACGTTAGTATTGTTGCCTTAAACGTTAGTGTTGTTGCCTTTAACGTTAGTGTTGTTGCCTTAAACGTTAGTGTTGTTGCCTTTAACGTTAGTGTCGTTGCCTTAAACGTTAGTGTCGTTTCCTTTAACGTTAGTGCCGTTACCTTAAACGTTAGTGCTGTTACCTTAAACGTAAGTGTCGTTTCCTTTAACGTTATTTCTGTTACCTTAAACGTAAGTGTCGTTTCCTTTAACGTTAGTGTCGTTACCTTAAACGTTAGTGTCGTTACCTTAAACGTAAGTGTCGTTTCCTTTAACGCTAGTTTCGTTACCTTAAACGTTAGTGTTGTTACCTTAGACGTTAGTGTTTGTACCTTAAACGTTAGTGTTGTTACCTTAAACGTAAGTGCTGTTACCTTTAACGTGAGTGTTGTTACCTTAAACGACAGTGTGGTTACCTTAAACGTTAGTGTTGTTACCTTTAACGTTAGTGCTGTTACCTTAAACGTTAGTGTTGTTGCCTTTAACGTTAGTGCTGTTGCCTTAAACGTTATTGTTGTTACATTAAACGTAAGTGCTGTTACCTTTAACGTTAGTGCTGTTACCTTTAACGTTAGTGTTGTTACCTTAAACGACAGTTTGGTTACCTTTAACCTTAGTGTTGTTACCTTAAACGTTAGTGCTGTTACCTTAAACGTTAGTGTTGTTATCTTAAACGACAGTGTGGTTACCTTTTAACTTAGTGTTGTTACCTTAAACGTTAGTGCTGTTACCTTAAACGTTAGTGTTGTTACCTTAAACGTTAGTGCTGTTACCTTAAACGTTAGTGTTGTTACCTTAAACGTTAATGCTGTTACCTTTAACGTTAGTGTTGTTACCTTAAACGACAGTTTGGTTACCTTTAACCTTAGTGTTGTTACCTTAAACGTTAGTGTTGTTATCTTAAACGACAGTGTGGTTACCTTTAACCTTAGTGTTGTTACCTTAAACGTTAGTGTTGTTACCTTTAACGTTAGCGTTGTTACCTTAAACGACAGTGTGGTTACCTTTAACCTTAGTGTTGTTACCTTAAACGTTAGTGCTGTTACCTTAAACGTTAGTGTTGTTACCTTAAACGTAAGTGCTGTTACCTTAAACGTTAGTTTTGTTACCTTAAACGTTAGTGTTGTTACCTTTAACGTTAGTGTTGTTACCTTAAACGACAGTGTGGTTACCTTTAACCTTAGTGTTGTTACCTTAAACATAAGTGTTGTTACGTTTAACATTAGTGTTGTTAGTGTTAACGTTAGTGGTGTTACCTTAAACGTTAGTATTGTTACCTTAAACGACAGTATTGTTACCTAAAATATAAGTGTTGTTACCTTTAACGTTAGTGTTGTTACGTTTAACATTAATGTTGTTACCTTAAACGTTAGTGTTGTTAACTTGAACGTTAGTGTTGTTACCTTAAATGTCAGTGTTATTACCTTGAACGTTAGTGTTGTTACGTTAAACGTTAGTGTTGTTGCCTTAAACGTTTGTGTTGTTGTCTTAAACGTTAGTGTGGTTACCTTAACTATTATCCAGTTAAATAAATATTTAAACAAATTTATCGAATTATCTCCTAATCATACATTTGATTTATTTGATAAACTAATCTCACCTATATTAAATTACTCGGCCGAGGTATGGGATTTAATAAAGGTAAACAAGTAGAAAGGACACATTTAGGTTTTTGTAAACGTTTATTGGGGGTTAAATTAAATACCCAAAATAGCTTTATATACGGTGAAACTGGAAGACTGAATTACATAAACAAAAGGTAGTCTATAATTACAAAATACTGGTTAAAATTATGTGCAACTAGCGAAAAGAAATACACAAAGATAGTTTATAATATGTTAAGAAACGATGATGAAGGGCAAATAAATAAAAATTTAACTGGGTCTCGCAAATTAGACATTTGTTATCAACACTGGGTTATTATGAAGTATGGCTAGCTCAGGGAGTTGGTGATAGGGACTTGTTTCTCACTGTTTTCAAACAACGTCTCGGCGACGTATTTGTTCAATATTGGAATACCCAATTAAACGGATCTACTAGAGCGTTATTTTATAGGACAAGTGCAGTTTTTAAATACAAACCATATCTTGATATTTTAAATAACTCCAAATTACGCTATGCTTTTTCCAAGATTTAGACTCTCTTCTCACAATAGGAAATAGAGTGAGGATGTTGCAGAAAGCCTATACGTGTGCCTTTTCATGAAAGGACATACAGACAATGCCAGTGCCTCGAAGACGTGTATCATTTCGTTATCGCTTGCAAAAATTATACAGAATTAAGAAAATCATACATAAAACAATACTATTGGAAAAACCAAACTACATGAAGTTCGTTCAGTTATTAAATAGCGAAAACAAAATCGAAGCGATGAAATTAGAACTATATGTATATAAGGCTTTTGATATTAGAAATATTTTGAACAAGTGCTGAACACGTTTAAATTTATTTAACGCTGAAATTTAAAAAGAATAACAAAAACAAAAAATAAATATATAAATACAAATATATCTCTCGTGTGGTCCAACATAGGCTTTGTATAGGTATTCTATTTAACACTTAACGTGTGTGGTATATCTCTCCGAGTGGAAATGTTGCTGTGTTGCTTCTATTCCATGAAATACAGATAGTAGTATTTGTTTAATGTTTATATTGTTGTTAACACTTTAAGATAACGATTTATGCTTCCATTTAAAAATATAACAAATAAAGAACAAAATCTCTCACAAATGGATAACCATTAAAATTCGGTTACATTTTACGGTTCAAATTAATTTCAACATATCGTAAACATGCTAACACATAAGTTGATCTTTTGTTTCATTATTCTCGTAATAGTGTCGAATGTATTCTATGGTACGAGTATTGCAATGCTTTGTTATTCTAAGTACATGTACTAACATGGTACGAGTATTGCAATGCTTTGTTATTCTAAGTACATGTACTAACAAAATGCCATATAACAACATTTATTTGTATATATTATGTAAACATGTTCATGGGCCATATTTGGCTTAAAACAATATATATAACAATAAACAATATATACATTATATATAAAAGGAAAGGAAATGTGTTTTACATTTAATACTATGGAAAGCCTCGTCTGCCTTCTGTTGGCCTTTTGCATTTTGTGCAGTACGCTTTGGAAGTCGTCTTGTGCGTTTTCTAAGTTGTTATATGCATTTTCTAAATTGTCTGTTGCATTTCGTAAGTTGTTATGTGCATTTTATATAGTCAACCATTTTATGTATAATAATACAAACCATAATTTAAACGCCGTACAATCTACTTGAGATGGAAATGTAAACTTAAGCCGGTGCTAGAGGGCGTGAGAGATGTTGCTTCTTTCATTACTTCTCATGAACAGACTTAATAAAACCGAGTCTGCTACTTTATTATCTTAATTGTGTTTGTTGCTCACAAAAGATCACCTTTATCAATATTTATTAAATTGTCAGCTAATCTACAAAACGATTACAAATATAATGTACGCACAAATGCGTTTTTAAATATTTACATAACAATGTTCTACCGGTACCTATGATTAGTGTCGAGCAGAACGCCAATGTTCTGAAACGTCTTATCACCCAACAACCACTCGTCACGTGACAATTGAACAAATGAACACCTTGACCTAAATACCGCTTAGTAGTATTAATCAATCAGAGACAATGTCGATTCCACGACGAACCACTCACTACACCTCTCTCTCTCTCTCTCTCTCTCTCTCATAAATTACGGAAGCACATAGACGAAACGCCCCTCTCTTAGTAACCGATACGTGGGCACATTTTTATTAATGCCATTCTGGCGCGTGGTTACCATGAAGCAACTGTTTGGTTCCCCTCACACCTTTAGGACGTGTAGAACGTGCAAAAGGCGGTAACCCTCCAGGCCACGTTTTGTATCGTGGACTCATGGGTGTGCGGCCCTGGGGTATGTATCAAATTGAAGCAGACCCTGGTATTAGTCCATCTACATGTTTCTATAGCGGATATTGAATCAAACATCCGTTTAAAGTTTCAATGAGTACACCCAGATTCATATAAATGTCATTTGATGTTAAAAATAGTGTCACGTGATCAGTCAATTCCACTAACTGCTCATCACAGCATCAGCTAAATTTGACCAAAATGTATCTACGTCTTGAGGATGTGTCGGATACTCTAAAGATTGTTCGTTTTTCAGAAGTCGCAGAAGGCTTATTGGATACTCCTTTGTGGGGATATCTTCCATTAAAACAATGATGATCAGTTTTCTTTTCGTTTCCACGGACTCGGTATGCGCCATGTTCATTTCATAGTCGCACCATTTTTCTTTCAAGTACTTCCGGTTGATTAAAAGAATTGACTTCCGGCTACTGTAGATGGCGTGTGTGACGTTTTCCGCGATGGACGCTCCAGGTGTTGAATTTCTATCCCATACCCAGACCTTTAGACCATGACTGCCCTCTAAAGCAGGAACTAATTTTTCCTTTATGAAACTTCCAAGGTTCTTTGAGTAGGACACAAATCCATCTTGTTCAAACAGCCATTCAAAGCCTTCATGCGCATGTCGACGATTTCTTTTGTAGTAGATGTACCGCAACTTCCATCGGTATCTGTAAATACAGATGCAGACGATCACGCTTGCAATACAACTTCCCAGACATGCGCCCGTTATGATAATCCATGTCCGGTCTATGCATTCACTTCCCAGAATAGTTATGATGTCATTCACTGCGTCATGATTATAGAGAAAACGCCGCTTTCCATCCTGTAGGTGACACTGGTCATTTGAAGCAAACTGAAAATGCACCCTTGAATTAAGCATCCTTTTCAAGAACGGCAGAGTGTGACACGTGCATTCTATCGGGTTTGCAGCCAAATCTACTGTTATATTTGACCCGTTATTGCATTTCTCGTCAACCAAAGAATCCAGGTACAGCATAAGATTTTCCGGCAACGTGTCCAACCTATTATTTGACAAATCTAGCATCTTCAGACACCGGATTGTGTCTAGAGTAGAATTCCAAACGTCTATCATATTGCCACTTACATCTAGATACTGTAGCGAATGTAAATCCATGAATATATTCTTGGGAAGATTTGTTATTTTGTTGTTCGATAAATCCAGAAGTGTTAGATTTGACAGTTTTCGGAATGTTTCATTACTTCGAGGCAAGTTTATAGATGCACCAAGGAAGTTTCCCGAAACATTTAAATGCTCCAGTGCGCTAAAAAAATCGAAAAATCCATTTTTAACATCCTTGCAATAGTTTTCCGACAAATCCAAATATTTAACAGACGAAACCCCATGCACGGGACCGATCCACTTGGAAATTAGGTTAAACGACAAATCAACAAATTCAAGTTGGTCCGGTCCGCAAATAATCATTTCGAATATATTAAAATAGAGAAAACTTTTTCTCCATCTGAGAACGCGCAAGTTCTCTGGGAGAAATACTGTAATACAGAGGGGATGTATTGGTGGTTTAATACAGTCACATTTAAAGATTCCCAAACCTGACTCATTAGACACATGATGAGTAACCACTGATTGGTGATTATGGTCCTGCAAAAAGGGGTCATAGTTTAGATGTTGGCGCGATAAATCTAAGCTCTCCACACTCTTCATATTGTTTAAGTAATCAACATATTTCCCATAAGTCATTCTATTTCCAGACAGTGTGAACGTACGTAACTGTTTCGGCAGTCTGTTTGGATTTAGAATCCGTTCATCCAACACCTCCAGCTTATTTAAATCCATATGTAGCACGGTCAGGTTTTGAAGCGTTTGAAGATATTTCACGTGCTCAAGTTTCAGTTCCGTGCCTCTCTCATACTGCTCGTGTATATGATTCACGTTTAAAAGTCCTAAATTGGATGAGTTTCTCAGTCCATACAAGGCTGCGTTCATTCCTTTGAATGTCAGTTGATCATTATACGAGATGTCGAGTAATTCCAAGTTTCTTTTAAGTGGTGAAAATGCGTTTGCGCCTATGGAAGAGATATTACACGACGAAATCCACAGACGCTTGATTTGTGGCAGGTGTGTGAACGTGGAGTTTCGGACGTAGGACATGTTACACGCTCCAGGTGAGCGACCTGACAGGCTGACGCTTGCTAGATTAGTAAGATTCTCAAATCCAGGTCCAAATACACAGTCCGAGCAAGCGTTTATGAAAAGTCCCTCTAATTTCTTCATATACTGCATCTCTTCTCCCAACCCGTCAAACGACGTCATCATGTTTTGCTTCATGTTAATGTTTGTTAGATTAGCGAATGGTTTAAAAACGCCCTTTCCGAAACTCGCGATCGATGAGAGATTGTTTTGTGTAAGGTTCAAGTATACCAGTTGCGACAATCCCGTAAAGGCGCCTCCATGGATGAATGTGATATTATTTTCTGACAGGTACAACAATCGTATGTCCTTTATATTAATAAAAGCGCTTTCGTTTACGGTCGTTATCAAGTTGGAACTCAGATCCAACAGACAAATTTGTTTCGGGTGGTCGCGATAGCTTGAAGGTACCTGCGTTAGATCCATATTATTGCAACCCATGATGTACCAGGTATCTTTACCATTCCAACAGAGTTCTTCTAAAGTTGGGTCGTCTATGCTACGGATGGTACAGTTGGCTACATTCTCACCAAGGACAGTCGATGTAGAAAGGACCATTGTAACTGGTAACAGATACCATGACAACAAACTCGAAACAGTCAACCTCATTATATTATTCTTTGATCTGAAAATATTTTTAAAAAATAGTTGAATTTTATAAACAAAAACACAACAAAATGTTTTCCCTCCGATGAAAACTGCTCTACTTAGTAAACACTTTGATAACGCATCTTGTGTGACCGAACAGAAAGTACTTTGGTTTGGTATAATACAATTGTATACTGCATCAAGTCTGTGGAATTTTCTTCTGATGAGATACGCTTTCAGGATAACTGCCATTTGTATTTTACAGGAAATTGGATTTCGTAAGACTAATATGAACCATTCTCCGAATTTCCAGTGGTTGAAGGGAAGTATCTACCACGCATGAGTCCTGTATATACTCCTCAAAATAATTTAGGACCACAAAATAGAACAGTAATAATAACTTAATATTTAATATTATGGATTTCATATACATATAAAAAGTTAATACATATGTGTAAAGAAACAATTGTAAAAGAATATAACTAAACTTAAAAATTGCAAAAAGACAGTAAATTGTTAAATTGCCACACTTTAAAATATGATCCAAATCTAAATATGATCCTTAAATTATTTTGAGGAGTATATATGCCTTTATTAACAAACGTAGTGGCGGCTGACAACTATCTAGGATGTATTATACAAATGTGGAACTGGACCTACTAGCAGTGCATGTCATGCTGATCGATCTGGTCAGGATCTTTTGGGGTTCTAGAGAAGAAGCGGTAAAAAATGAGTTATGATCTGATATCGGTATATTATTGTAGTTCTAGAAAAGTAGCGATAAGAACTTGGGTAATGGTTTAATATGGTAATGGTATAATATCAATATCAATTGTGGTTCTCAAGAAGAAACTACATAACAAATAGTGTTATGGTCTTATATCACTGTATCGTGTGGTGGCGTGGCGCAGTCGGTAGCGCGGCGGATTTGTAACCGGAGGCCCCGGGTTCAATCCTCCGTGGTGCCACTGAGTTCCGTCGGTGTGTTCTTGGGCAAGACACTTTTCCTTAGCCTCGTCCGTCGGATGGGGACGTAAACCGGGCGGTCCCGTGTATCGGTCTATCAACCGAGCACGTTAAAGAACCATAGGAATCTATTCGATAATAAGAGTAGGGCAGGTTCCCGGATTCCTATGTATCCTTCCCCTCTCTCTGGGGCGGCTCTAAATAACCTGTACTGTGTTGATGAGCCGTTAAACAACATTCACTTCAATTCTAGAGAAGTGGCGGAAATAACTTAGGTAATGGTCTGATATCAGTATCTCTAGAAGTCATAGAGAAGTAGCGAATATAACTTGGGTGTGATATCAATATAGAAATAGAGATACCAATTTGGGTAATGGTCTGATATCATTATACATTTGTATATATGTACCGAAAAATGTCTACTTCATTGAGTGCCACAAAGTTCTCAGAATATTTTAAAGCTATAAATTACCCCGAGAGGGTATTTCTTCAACCTGATGAAGATGTGTTATATTTTAATAACAAATATATTCAAGGCGTTATGTTTGATGAATTAAATATTGAAATTTCTCTTCCGGAAATTATCAAAGCATGCACACAGATACGCACTGGTCGCAGTGGTGGGCCAGATCTGTTATTGAACGATTTTTTAAATACGGCATTGACACACTAATACTTTATTTACATAAATTATTTAACTTATTGTTTTCATATAGGTATTTCCCGGAAAATTGATCCGAGGGCTACATAGTCCCACTGCATAAAAAGGGTGATATAAATACAGTTGAAAATTATAGAGGAATAACAGTACTAAGTACGCTGGGTGAATTATTTACAAGAATTCTAAATACTAGATTATATGAGTGGGCCGAAAAATATAAAGTATATATTGAAGCATAGGCTGGTTATCGCAAAAAATATGGAACTATTGATAATATTTTCGTATTGCATGGGCTGATAAATCATATTATTTGTGAAAATAAAAAACTATATTCGTTTTTTGTTGACTTTACTAAGGCTTTTGACTATGTTGTTTGAGATATATTATGGTACAAATTATTGAAATATGGCGTCAGAGGGAAAATGATTGATATTGTTAAAGCTATGTATGAAAATGTAAAATCAAGAGTTAACTATGAAAACCAACTAGGGGATGCATTTACATGCTATTTAGGGGTACGTCAAGGAGAGAGTGTTTCGCCATTTTTATTTTCGATGTATATTAACGACTTGGAAGAACATTTTGCTTTAAATGGGTATAATGGCATTGACACTGGAATGTTGAAAATATTTTTATTATTGTACGCGGATGATATTATCATCATGTCTGAAACGGAAAAAGGCTCATAGCAGGGTTTAGATTTGCTTGATGAATATTGTAATAGATGAAAATTAATGGTTAATGTAAATAAAACGAATGCATGATTTTTAGAAATGGAGGCCGTTTGCCAAGGGGTTTAAATGTTAAGTATGTTGAAATTGCTATTGATATTGTTAATACATTTGTTTATCTAGGTGTTGTTTTTTCTACCGGAGTGTCGTTTGTAAAAACATTTAATACATTAAGTGGGCCATTATTAAAAGCCATATTCCAGTTAAAGACATATACTTATAAATTTACAGTATCTCACATGTTGAGTCTATTTGATAAATTGATATATTGAACGATGTATGTGAGGTATGAGGGTTTGCGAAAGCAGATGAAATAGAGAGAACATATTTATCATTTTGTAAAGATTTATTAGGTGTAAAAATACAGACGTAGAATAACTTTATTGATGGTGAACTAGGAAGACAGTCACTCATTAATTATAGAATTCATATAATTATAAACTTTTGGTTTAAGATTGTTGAGAGCAATGATACAAAGTACATAACTATTGTGTATAATATGATGTTAGATGATGTGGCAAAATATCCTAACAAACAAAATTGGGCAAGTCAAGTTAAATATATTTGTTGATAAACTTGGTTTTAATCATGTCTGGTTATTCCATGGCGTTGGAAATAAAATAGGTTTTATGTCAATTTTTAAACAACGATTAAAGGATACACTTATTCCAAGTTGGAATGAAGAATTAGTGAACTCAAGCCGTGCTAGGACATACGTATTGTTTTCAGAATTCCGCTTTCAACCGTATTTAGAAAATGTAAATTTAAGAAAATTCAGATGTGCTTTGAGCAGATTACCAGTGTCATTTCACCGTCTTGAAGTGGAGACGGGGAGATGGCACAAACCACAAAAACTACCACTATATGAACGTAAATGTCAGTTATAAAACAATCTCGAGGATGAATTCCATTTAATATTTGAATGCACAATGTACAAAGAACTGCGTTTAAAATATATCAAACCAAACTACTGGAAGCATCCTAATATTCTGAAGTTTACTGAACTCAAGAATAACAATGTACGCTTAGAAAGAAACCTTGCCATGTATGTTTTTGAACGTTTTAAATTACGTAATGAATTATTGTATAACAATACATAAGATTCTCCTCGTCAACTCAAATTCTACAGCGTAAAATCATATTTAGTTCATATTTCTATGCATATACCTACATTTTATAGGAGTATATGAATACTTCATTGCTATAACAAGTATACTTCAGTTGAACCATGCTTAATCACTTGGTAATTAGGTACTATGTATACTGTATCACCACCTATTGATGTTTTGTATATTTTTAAATAGGCATTTGTGTACTCATGGGCCTATGGCCTTTTGTATGAAATAAACTATTCTATTCTATATCTTGTAGTTTTAGAGAAGAAGCGGAAAAACTTGGATTATGGTCTGATATTAGTATATCTTGTAGTTCTAAAGAAAAAGCGGAAACAACTTGGATAATTGACTGGTATCAATCTGTAGTGTAGTTCTAGAGAAGACATGTTAACAACTTGGGTAATGGTCTGATATTGATATTTCTTGTAGTTCTAGAGAAGATGCTGTAACAATTTGTTTTATGATCTGATATCAGTATATCTTGTAGTTCTAGAGGAAAAGCGGTAACAACTTGGATAATGGTCTGATATCAATATGTAGTGTAGTTCTTGAGAAGACGTATTAACAACTTGGGTAATGGTACGATATTTATATATCTCTTATAGTTCTAGAGAAGTAGAGATAACAATTTGGGTATTGATCTGATATCAATATCTCTTGTAGTACAACTAACAACTTGGGTAATGGTACGATATCAATATATTTTGTAGTTCTAGAGAAGTAGTGGTAACAATTAAGGTAAGGGTATGATATCAGTATATCAATAATAACTTGTAGTACTAGAGAAGTAACGGTAACAACGTGAGTCATGATCTGATATCAATAAAAACTTGTAGTTCTAGAGAAGTAACGGTAACAACGTGAGTTATGGTCTGATATCAATGATACCTTGTAGTTCTAGGGAAGTAGCGCTAACACGAGTTATGGTCTGATATCAATAACAATTTGTAGTTCTAGAGAAGTAGCGGTAACAACGTGAGTTATGGTCGTCGGATATCAATGATACCTTGTAGTTCTAGGGAAGTAGCGCTAACACGAGTAATGGTCTGATATCAATAACAATTTGTAGTTCTTGAGAAGTAGCGGTAACAACGTGAGTTATGGTCGGATATCAATGATAGCTTGTAGTTCTAGGGAAGTAGCGGTAACACGAATTATGGTCTGATTATGGGAAATAATGGTTTGGGCGTAATGTTTGCTATAAAATCCATTGTCTTCTAGTTCTGGCCGGGATTGCTTGATAGTTGCTTTGTTTGGAGCAGGAGTTGGACGGCGAAATTTAGAAATTTCAGTATTTATTTTATTAACTTTTATCGTACATTTGTATTCAGTGGGCGACGCCATCTTGGTTGGCGGTTACGACATCCGGTTAGCTTTGATGTTTCTCAAACATTAACTTGAGACTAGCGTATGAATTTGAAGTTACTTTATTAGACGTACTTATTGTAATTGATCATTAATTGTAAAACAATATTAATTTGATAACGTTGTATAATAGGTACATTAGTTAACGTTGGCATATAACTCAGTGATTGTAATACACGATTGAATTGATAACATTGTATATTTGGTGCATTAGTTAACAATGAGATGAGTGACTAGTATAAATGTTCGACGCGTATGCATAGCGTTGTATAATTTGGGCATTAGTTGACATACATGTGTGCATGCATAACTCAGTGAGTGTAATATACGAGTGATTTGATAACGTTGTATATTACATGTATTTGGGGCATTGGTTAACAGCGACGTACATGGCGTATACATGGCGTTGTAGAATATGTATACATTGCTACTCATCATTAGTACAGCTTACATATATTTATTAAATAATGATTTGTTTGGGTAATGATAATAATGCAAGATTGTTATGTTTATCAACCGACATCTAAAACGTATGTATAATTACAGCCTAAGCCATCCAGGTTTGGATATAAGCCATCCAGGTTTGGATATAAGCCTTCCGGAGTGGAGCTAAGCTTCCAAGCATAACGTTAAGAGCGATGAAGGCGGTCCCCGTACCTGCGCAACATGGCAAGGTTATATCGCGTCATCAACCCTTATAGAAGGCATTTGATGACAATCACTCATTGGATTCGCGCATCATCATCTTCATGAGTGTCGTATATAATCAGTCGACACATTCAATATTTGTTACAATACTAAGAACGTCTTAAACGTTCATGAGAACATTCTTTTCATATTTCATCTGTGTATTCGCTTGTTTTTTTAGATAATTGTATATATATTTATCATATTTTAAAAGTTGCATTAAACTTATATAAATGCATTCACCGTCATTGATTCTTTCTTGAGTTAGGCCGAACCACTAGGGTCATCCTATGACAAGATAAAGTAGCAATAGTTGTTTTAAGTCTTTATATATAAATAAATTCCAAAAATCAAAATGAATTTTACTTTGGATCCACCATCTTTTTTAAGAACTATCTCCCTTTATAATGAGAGAGTTTAACTAAATGTATCTGTTTAATTGCTTTAATGAACTACTGTTATACATGACAATCTTCAATTATGTATTGTGAGATATAAAATGAACCTTGATTCATTTTTTAAATGTCATTTACGTTAAAACTACATGTACATTCAGCAGCCAAATAAAACAAAAATAATTTACTTTGTTTTCGTTTTATTTGTTATGTTTAAAACATTTCACGATAAATTAATGATTCAATTTATTCAACAATTAGACATTTGGCAAATTGATCTATTTTAAGCAGATATTCAAATTTAAGAAAAAGAACAACAATCGTAATACCGCATTTTTTAAAATCAAGATTGCAGTATGGACGTTAAATCCATATTGCAGTGTGCCCCTTTCAATCAAGACTGCAGTGTGCCCCTTTAAATTCAATATAACAGTGTATCCGTTTAAATCAAGATTGCAGTGTGCCCCTTTAAATCAAGAATGCAGTGTGTCACTTTAAATTCAATATAGCAAGGTGTCCTTTAAATTCAAGATTGCGGTGTGTCCCTTTAAATTCAAGATTTTAATGTGTCGCTTTAAATTCAAGATAGCTGGGTGTCCCTTTTTATCAAGATTGCATTGTTCCGCTTTAAATCAAGATTGCAGCATGTCCCTTTCAATTTAAGATTGCAGGGTGTCCCTTTAAATTCAGGATTGTAGTGTGCCCCTTTCAATCAAGATTGCAGTGTGCCCCTTTAAATCAAGATTACAGCGTGACCCTTTAAAATCAAGATTGCAGCGTGTTCCTTTAAATTGTCCAAATGGATTCTAGTAGCGATAACCCCCGGGACACGAAAAGGCCCCGTTATCAGTCCTCACTGAAGAAACATCATCCACAACCTCAGTGGAGGTTAATCATCATAGTATCGCGTCATCAACCCTTATAGAAGGCATTTGATGACAATCACTCATTGGATTCGCGCATCATCATCTCCATGAGCTCTCGCGCATTACAGTTATCGCGATAGATCATAGATCAACATTGTTATAACTTTAACAACACTTTAGTGTCGTATATAATCAGTCGCCACATTCAGTATTTGTTACAATTCTTAGAACGTCTTAAACGTTCATGAGAACATTCTTTTCATATTTCATCTGTGTATTCGCTTGTTTTTTTTAATAATTGTATATATATTTATCATATTTTAAAAGTTGCATTAAACTTAGGTAAATGCATTCACCGTCTTTGATTCTTTCCTGAGTTAGCCCCAACCAATAGGGTCATCCTGTGACAACTGGTGTCAGAAGTGGGATTTTGGGCGACTACGGAGGGAAAGAATCAATAAGTGATCTTTATTATGATAGACTAAATCTCTACTTATTATTTTAGAATTGTGTACCATCTTCTGATCCATCAAGGCGACTGTAGACGATCACGGCCACAGCTTGGAAAACAAGTCAAGACATGCCAAGGGTAGGGTGAGTCCAAACTGTTGTTTTGTACGTTCTTTCCTTGGCGCGAGGTCGCAGTGGTCTACACGATTGGGTCTGAGGCACTTTTGCTCAATAATTTGAGTGTTTGTTTTTACCTCCCTTGATATACCAATAGTATCCAATTAGGTTGGCGAACAAGACGTTCTACTCATGTTGTGACACTCGAGTATACTTATATTGATGGAGAAATAAATACACATGTACATACGATACACATTTCTATGATTGTTTAAGGTTTATGTCCAATATCGAATATAGATATTTTATGTAGTGTATGTTTTGTGAAAGCTAGATACTATCTATACATAACAGTTAGTAGTTAGCGCTAGTGCACATGTGTATGTAACTTGTCCTATGATGATGCCCAGGTATTTACTGAGGACACAGTGACTTACCATTAGTAGTTAGTAGAGTTGACTTAATAGTGACTTGTGTATTGTAGTTATTGTAATGAGTATTCCACAATGTCTATAACCATGACGTCCATAAAGGAACTTACGGATATGGGTAAGGAGAAAGTAGATTAGCTTAAGAGAAGCGAGATGAAGAAAGTAGACTAGCCACAGAGAAGATAGAATTAGAAAGTAGATTAGCTAAAGAGAAGCTAGATGCTGATAAAGAGAAGCTAGAATTAGAAGGTAGATTAGCTAAAGAGAAGCGAGATGATGATAAAGAGAATCTATAATTAGAAAGTAGATTAGTAAGGGAGAAGCAAGAGTTAGAACATGAGAGGTTCGAAACAGATGGTAGACTAGCTAAGGCTAAGATAAAGATGGATATGGAGAAATCACAGTTTGATCATAAGTTAGCTTTAGAGTTGGAAGCAGCTTAGAAAGATAGAGAGGACAGTAAAACTGTAGGGAAAGATAGTTATTCTGGGAAGTTAAAAGGTCCGAAGTTATCATACTTTGACGCTGATAAAGATAACATGGACAGTTACTTGTTACGGTTTAAACGTTATGCTGAGTTACAGGAATGGACCAAGGATAAGTTCATTTAAGTGCGTTATTGAGAGGCAAGGCCTTAGATGTATTTTCTAGATTATCTAGTGTAGATTCTCTTGACTATGACAAGTTAAAGGATGCTCTTTTAAAGAGATTTGAGTTAGCTGAAGAAGGTTTTAGAAAGCGGTTTAGAGCTTGATTGCCTGAGAAAGGCGAGTCATTTATTCAGTTTATTAGTAGGTCTAGAAATTACTTAGATAGATGGTTAGAGTTAGGGAAGGTAGCGCAGACGTATCAAGGCCTCATAGATTTCTTGTTGCGGGACCAGCTATTCAATGGTTGTAGTAGAGATCTGTTCTTATTTCTTAAAGAAAGAAAACTAACTAGTGTAGATGAAATGGCAAAACAAGCAGATCAGTTTGCCGAGGCTAGAGGTGGAGCTCATAATGTAGTGTCGAAAGACAGAACTTTTAGAGATAGGCAAGGGGACGATCATAGTAATAAACAGAAAGTCCAGAGTGGAAACTATAGAGGTGGAGGTAGTTCGATGGGTGCTAGAGGAGGTAGCAATATAGGTAGACCTTTTATTCGTTGTCGTCACTGTAATGGGAATCATGCTTCACATGAGTGTAGGAAAGCGGTGAAAGTATCCGCTGTCGTAGACAATTTTAGTGACAATAGTAGAGTGGACAACAATGTAAGTAGTCAGAACCAAGGTTTTAACAACCCATGGAATTTCGGTAGAGATAGAGGTGGTCAAAACCGAGGTAGAGGTAGAGGCAGATGTAGTAATAGTCCGGTTATTAAGACCGAGAGTAGTAGCTTTTGTGTTAAAGCGTAATGGCGAAGATCGGAACATGTCTCTTTCCGTATGCAAATCTTCCAACGGCAGATGGTAGAGTGAATGGCACGGACGTAATTGTAATGAGGGATACAGGTTGTACAGGTGTGGTAGTTAGGCGTAGTTTAGTTACGGATGACCAGTTGGTAGGTAAACAGTCGCCGTGTATGTTGTGAAATAAGTCGGTAGAGCACGTGCCAATAGCGAGAATAGATGTAGATACACCTTTCTTTAAAGGGACTACAGAGGCACTATGTATGGACGACCCGATGTATGATTTAACGATAGGGAACATAGAAGGTTCAGTACTTTCGGTGGTGTCCGATTTTAGGAGTAGCATAAGTAATGCAGTAGATACTAGAGCGCAGGTTCAGAAGCTAACTCATGTTTATAGAAAATTAAAGGTTCCTGCAGCCGGAGTTGACATATCCAAAGCGGAGTTTATAGAAGCACAAACTCAAGACGAGTCGTTAGAGCCTTGTAAAGTGAAGGCCAAATATGGTGTAGTGAAGAAGTGTTAAGGGTCCGGTAGTTGTAAGTTTGTACATAAGAATAGATTATTGTACAGAGAATTTGAAGATAGTGATATTAGACAGTTTCACCAATTAGTGGTACCTACCCAGTATAGAACGACAGTGCTTAAGGTAGCTCATGAGTCGATTATGGGAGGTCATTTAGGCGTAAAGAAAACGTCAGATAGAGTATTGGCGGAATTTTATTGGCCAGGCGTTAGTGGAGATGTAACTAGGTATTGTAGGTCCTGCGATGTATGCCAAGGGACAGTACCAAAAGGTCGAGTGACCAAAGTACATTTAGGTCAGATGCCACTGATAGATACACCATTTAAGCAGGTAGCCGTAGACATAGTTGGACCAATTTTTCCAGTGTCGGATAGGAAAAATAGGTACATTTTAACCATGGTAGACTATGCAACTAGGTATCCGGAGGCAGTAGCCTTGCCCTCAATTGAAATTGAGAGAGTAGCTGAGGCAGTAGTTGATATGTTCAGTAGGCTAGATGTACCAGAGGAAATGCTGACTGATTGTGGGTCACAGTTTACGTCAGAACTTATGGCTGAAGTTAGCAGGTTATTGTCTTTGCGTCAAATCATGACAACACCGTATCACCCTATGTGTAACGGGACGTTAAAACAAATGTTACGGCGTACAGAGAGAACCAAAGATTGGGACAAGTATCTCAATGCTTTGCTGTTTGCATTTAGAGAGGTTTCACAAGAGAGTTTAGGATTTTCTCCGTTTGAGTTATTGTACGGTAGATCAGTTAGAGGTCCCATGAGGATTCTTAGAGAGATGTGGGCAGGTGAAGTAGATAGTGATGAGGTTAAGACTACATATCAGTATGTTTTAGATCTGAAGGAGAAACTAGAGGAGACTTTTAATATAGCTCAAAGTCAGTTAGTTAAGGCAAGTACCAAGTACAAACGGTACTATGACCTGAAAGCTAGAGCTAGGCAATTTAAGATAGATGACCAGGTGTTACTGTTACTCCCGACCGACAATAACAAGCTATTATTATAATGGAAAAGTCTGATTTACGTTAGAGGGATAGTGAACACTATGGATTATCGTATCGAGATAAACGGAAAGTAAAAGACCTTTCATGCGAATATGCTGAAAGAATATATCAGTAGAACCGATAATGTGCAGCAAGGGGTGTTAACGGTAGTTAATGCTGCAGTTATTGAGGATAGTGAGGAAGGCAGTAGTGAGGACACTAGTCCCATGTATTTTCCCACTAGTGTAGGTAAGGAGACAGCAGCCGATGTAGACATATCGGGCATGCTTAGTGTAGAGCAGCAACGAGAGATGGGTAGTTTACTCTCGGAGTTCAGTGATGTTTTATCCGAAAACCCGGGGCAGACAGATGGAGTGCAACATGATATTGTACTCACATAAGGGGAACCAATTAGAATTAAGGGGTATCCCATTCCATTTCACTCCCGATCAATTGTTGATGAGGAGGTGAAAGACATGTTGAAATTGGGTGTCATCGAACCTTCAAGTGCCCCTATTCATCCCCAGTCGTACTTATTAAGAAGAAAGATGGGTCAATTCGATTCTGCATCGATTTTAGACAGCTCAATAAAAGTACCATCTTTGATGCAGAGCGAATGCCTAATATTGAGAAGGTATTCTCTAAACTTGCGGGATATTCATATTTCTCCAAGTTAGACCTCAGTAAAGGTTACTGGCAAGTCTCACTTTCAGACCAAGCTAAAGAGATGACCTCTTTCGAAACTTCACAAGGACTTTTTAAGTTCAAGGTCATGCCCTCCGGTCTTGTAAAAGTCTTGAAGGATTTGTCCAACACAGACAGTTTTGTAGATGACATCCTGGTGTTTACATCCTGGTGTTTACAACAACATTTGAAGACCATATTAAGGCTCTACGTAATCTGTTGGAACGGCTTCGCCGGTTTAAACTGACTGCAAAACCTAGCAAGTGTCACATAGGTTACGCAGATATAGAGTTCTGGGTCATGTTGTCGGGAGAGACCAGAAATTGAAACCCAACCCCGACAAGGTTAAGGCAATCCAGGAAGCACCAAGACCCGAGACAAAGAAACAAGTTAGGTCATTTTTAGGGTTGGCGGGTTTTTACAGGAAGTTCATCCCAAATTTTTCGGCTATAGCTACTATTCAAAACCCCAATAGTATAACTTGGGGGGAAAGCCAGGAGCGAGCTTTTGTCTCTTTAAAGGGGAGTCTGGTCAAAATCCCAATACTAAAATTACCTGAACTTGACAAGGAGTTTATCCTCAGAACGGATGCCTCCGATATAGGGGTGGGTGCAGTCCTACTGCAAGAGCAAGATGGGTGTAGTCTCCCCGTGGCTAACGCAAGTCGGAAACTACTGCCCCGGGAACATAACTATTCTGTTATCGAAAGGGAGTGTCTTGCAGTAGTGTGGGGTGTCAGTAAATTCCACCGATATGTTTTTGGTAAGGAATTTGTCTTGGAGACTGACCACCAACCGTTAGCTTATATGAACAAAGCAAAGGTAGCTAACAGTAGGTTAATGAGGTGGGCACTGACTCTGCAGCCTTACCGGATGAAAATTAAAACGATCCGAGGAAAGGACAATATTGGGGCAGACGTTTTAAGTTGCCGCACATAATGACAGGTTTAATACAATAGTATAATAGTGTATTGCAGTGTATTGTACAATATCAGTGTATGTTACGACAGTGTAGCGTAAAATTGTAGAATATTGTTGAAATTTTAATGTTGGTTTTTGAATTTTTAAAAATGTAGAACTTTCTGAAAGTGGGGAGATGTTGTCACAAAATGTCACGGATAGAGCGTATTGGTCGTACATAGCTCTTGTAAGTACTTGTTAGTTACACCCTAATCCATTGTTGAGTTGAAACAAATTCACAATATCCATGATATATTCAGGTAACACGTAAAAGCGTGCATATTTTAAGTGTCCGCCAGAGGAGCCGTTTAATAAGTTTAGTTTCGTGCTAATGCATGTACAAGTATAGGTCTATCTCCTTAAACGGAAAAATTGTGTAAGGGTCCTTTCGTGTAGATTTTAATACTGTGAATTTAGCCACGTATGTCACGGACTGAACGGGGGAAATAATGGTTTGGGCTTAACGTTTGCTATAAAATCCATTGTCTTCTAGTTCTGGCCGGGATTGCTTGATAGTTGCTTTGTTTGGAGCAGGAGTTGGACGGCAAAATTCACAGGCAATATGTGGTCAGTATCTATTTTATTAACTTTTATCGTACATTTGCATTCAGTGGGCGGCGCCATCTTGGCGGTTACGACAACCGGTTAGCTTTGATGTTTCTTAAACATTAACTTGAGACTAGCATATGAATTTGAAGTTACTTTATTAGATGTAATTATTGTAATTGATCATTAATTGTAAAACAATATTAATTTGATAACGTTGTATAATAGGTGCATTAGTTAACGTTGGAATATTATATATAACTCAGTGATTGTAATACACGATTGAATTGATAACATTGTATATTTGGTGCAGTAGTTAACAATGAGATGAGTGACTAGTTTAAATGTACGACGCGTATGCATAGCGTTGTATAATTTGGGCATTAGTTGACATACATGTGTGCATGCATAACTCAGTGATTGTAATATACGAGTTATTTGATAACGTTGTATATTACATGTATTAGGAGCATTGGTTAACAGCGACGTACATGGCGTATACATGGCGTTGTAGAATATGTATACATTGCTACTCATCATTAGTACAGCTTACTTATATTTATAAATAATAATTTGTTTGGGTAATGATAAGGGTTGGATCTAAGCCATCCAGGTTTGGATATAAGCCATCCAGGTTTGGATATAAGCCTTTCGGAGTGGAGCTAATTATAAGCTTCCACGCATAACGTTAAGAGCGGTGGAGGCGGTCCGCGTACCTGCGCAACATGGCAAGGTTCTAGTAGCGACAACCCCCGGGACACGAGGTGGCCCCGTTATCAGTCCTCACTGGAGGAACATCATCCACAACCTCAGTGGAGGTTAATCATCATACATATCGCGTCACTAACCCATATAGAAGGCATTTGATGACAATCACTCATTGGATTCGCGCACCATCATCTTCATGAGCTCTCGCGCATCACAGTTATCGCGATAGATCATAGATCAACATTGTTATAACTTTAACAACACTTTAGTGTCGTATATAAGCAGTCGACACATTCAGTATTTGTTACAATACTAAGAACGTCTTAAACGTTCATGAGAACATTCTTTTCATATTTCATCTGTGTATTCGCTTGTTTTTTTAAGACAATTGTAGATATATTTATCATATTTTAAAAGTTGCATTAAACTTATGTAAATGCATTCACCGTCATTGATTCTTTCCTGAGTTAGCCCCAACCACTAGGGTCATCCTATGACAAGCAATAGTTGTTTTAAGTCTTTATATATAAATAAATTCCAAAAATCAAAATGAATTTTACTTTGGATCCACCATATTTTTTAAGAACTATCTCTCTTTATAATGAGAGAGTTTAATGTATCTGTTAATTGCTTTAATGAAATACATGACAATTTTCAATTATGTATTGAGAGATATAACGTGAACCTTGATTCATTTTTTAAATGTCATTATCGTTAAAACTACATGTACATTCAGCAGATAAATAAAACAAAAATAATTTACTTTGTTTTCGTTTTATTTGTTATGTTTAAAACATTTCACGATAAATTAATGATTCAATTTGTTCAACAATTAGACATTTGGCAAATTGATGTATTTTGAGTGAAACTGGCACTGTATGCATGTAATTGTTTAAATATCCGTCATATATGACACTATAGATACCTCGATTATGAATTAAGAATATTATGAATGTATTAACCAATGAGTGTTTGTCGGATATGAAGTATTGTTGTGTATATGGATGTTTGCGTGTGTGCGCATGAGTATGCATATTTTTATAAGTATTTATAACTGTTATAGCATTATTGTTCGAAGGCCACATTGAAAATAACTTAATGTGTTTTAACCTTCGTTAAATAAAGAAATTATTATACAATATGCTGCTGTTAATCGAATGGTACATGGCCACGTAAGATCTTTCCTTTCGGAAAAAAAACTAAAACAACACGTAACACAGCAAATTGTATTCCTGCAAAGTTTCATTATTGACAGTGTACGCGTTTGGCTCAAGCATATGAGCTTACTTAAGATGCAAAATTTTGCGAACACTTTACGTTAAATACAGTTCTGAACTAGCTCAAATTTTCAAAGAGGCACTTCTACATGCTACAACGTGTACTATGATTAAAACGTCTACAACATCACAGTTGTGTTCTTTCTCTAACTAACTGCAACTTTTTTTCCTTGGAATATATATGGAATTAAGTGTGCAGTATATACAATATACAGCGGAAATTCCCGTCGCGTTTCTTTTTCCAGATATAGTTTTACCGATTATCGCGATATCTTTTCAGTCCCGTGTTCTTTGTTAAATACTTTTTTGTCTCGTTTTTTATATCTCTTTATTTCCTATCTTTGCAAAGAGAAACACATTGCAAATAGTAATAGACAGCTATCCTGCATGACATAAACACATACACTGAAAACCGAATCAGCACTTATATTATATACTGAAAGGAAAAAGAAACGCATAATGGGTATTTCCGATATATAGTGTATGTTTAATACGCTACTGCTAATCGAATGGTACAGGGCGACATTAGGCCTGTCCTTTCGGAAAGAAGGTTTAAACAGCACCGAACACAACAATGGTTACCCCTTTAAAGTTTCATTATCGACAGAATACGCAGTTGGCTCAAGCAGGAAAGCAAACTTAGGCTTTAAATGTTGCAATCTATTAACATTAAACATAATTCTGAAACTTTTTCAAGCGAAACTTCAACATTTATGCATTTCTTGTAACAAAGTATACGTTGATTAAAATGTCTACTACATGGCAGTGTTGTTCTTTCTGTAATTAGCTGTAGCCCCTATTTGTAAAAACACGTTGAGATATATCTGGGATATTACGTGAAATTAGGTGTGTAAAATAGTGTAGTATAGGCAATTTTGTGAGTATGCGTTTCTTTTTCCTTTCAGTATATGAACGATAACAACTATTTAATGAATCAGACGCTTCCTATTTTACGGATACTTTCTAGAGACATCGATTGTTTATTCCCAGTCTATAAATTATATATCTGGACATAATACCATTAGTTATGAAAATGATGTGTTTGTGTGTTTATAGTCATGTGTTGCATATCCCGTCTATTTCTGAATTTAATACATGTATATTCATAACCATTTTCCAATCAATACTTTGTGTTTTGCTATGCGGTGCCCATTAATATATTTATGCGCATTGTTTATTCTGGGAAGTAAGTAACAAACAATTAGTGGGTGTAGTGTCGATATATGCCACAAAGTGACTTTTTATTCACAAGGGTATGGTCAAGATCAATCATTCTGGAAGATAAAACATGTATAAACTGTTCAGGTGTACATCAAGACACAATCTCTCATGTCCTTTCAAAATGTACGAATAGTAGAAATGTGAGAGCCGCGTTGCTTAACGACCTGAAACTCATTTGTGGCCCGGTATTCACTAACGAGTTAAGTTTGATGGACGAAATCAGATTTACTCTGAAAATTCTCGGTGCGGATATAGGTATTTCACTCTGTCGAAGCGTCCAAGATGCGTTTTTAAAGCGATGTTTTAAATACGCTTTTGATTGTAAATCTTTATTCTAAAAATAAATTGCTATTGCAGTAATATGATTGCCTTAAACGTAGCATTAACATTACTTAATGTAAAGAACACGTTGACTAACGTACCCGTAATGGCCCGAACCGTTTATGGTGGGAAAAAAACCCGTCCCCTCGCCCTTCCTTCTTCAATTTTCGATTTCGTGATTAAGGCCGGTCAAAATGGGAAAATACAACGTATAATATGGATACTAGCACAGTCGCATTATAGCGACTTGATATATGGCCCACTTGTACGTGGGTGAGCGCGTAAGCTAGTATATGGATGCATAAATGAGTATGCGTATGTATGCGTACATGTATATATGTGTGTTTGTGTGCGAGTATGGGTGTTTATATATGTATTTATATAAAAGTTGTTCCCTTTGTCACGTTTTATATGCTATTTTGAAATTACATATTTGCCATAATGTCATTACTCGATATGTTTCACCATAATTGTAGTATGATAATCTCCCAAGTGGAGGAAATAAAGTTCATCATCATCATCATGTTTAAAGTTGAAATAGTAGACATGTAATATTGCATGAAACATTGTAATATTATGTAACACATATTAATTTCCTTTAATTGCATAATGAAACTTATATAGAATAAAGCACTATAAAATTAGATGTACTAAATATTATTATGCAATATTACGTAATCTAAGTTGTTACACGATTTGTCGTTAATTGGAAATAACTGTTTTTTATATTAAAAACATTAATGGTGTTTATATAATCTTTAATTAGCTATGGCGATTTTCGCCTAATCATGGAGCTTAGACGTTGAATAAAGTCAATACGAGCGCCATGATATATATTTATTATTTTTTGTAGGGTGGTTGGTTGGGGATTGTGGCGGTTTTAGAATTTTCCACTCCGACTGGCTGTTGTAAAACACAGAGCCTGAATGGGATATGTTACAGATAACCCTGGTGATGAAGGGGCCCGCCCCCGCTGTTTTAATAAGCCAATGGTCTTCGTGTTGCGTTATAAACACTGAAGCGCGTAATAGGTTTATAAACCGGGGTCCAGGCCGTACCTACAGAGCAGACCAGACTCTATTGTGCCCATAGCGCCAGGGTTCTCCTGGCGTTTTAGTTGGCGGACGGTCTATAAACCTTAGAATTAACAACAACAACCACAACGTACCTACAGAGAACAAACGCTTTGCATAAATATCCAATTACTTCGCAATTAGATTATATGTTTGTATGTATTATTTCCACATGATGGCATGTATACGAATTGAGCGAATAAAAAGAATAGTTGATTTGATATTTGAATCGATTTAAATGATCATTCTTACCCAAACAGTAACCTTGACAACACATGCTGTTTAAGACGGGTCGCAAACAGATAACAAACAGATAAAATAACACGAGTAAAATTTGCAACTTAAACAACTTTACTTCTTACAACATATTTAATGAATTAAACAGTTCAATAACATGAACACACAATCTTGAATTAGTTAACAATAATAATACAAAGTAAACGTCGCGCGTCAAAACTCGTGACGTCAACGTCATTTTAAAGAAAACTATAAAACGACGCCGTAACTTTTCATACTTTCTATAAACTTTAAAAGTTTATTTGATAAAAATCTGACTCGACGACCCCCCTTTATTTTTACATTTATCAAAGCGGGGAATTTCAACGAATGTGATGGCATAGAAAAATATATATGTCACCACGCTTACTTTTAAGTAAAAACGCGATAACATATAAAAATCCTCACAATTTTGTAGTCGCCGCGTGGTACCCCTTACGTAAAGAAATGCACACACGATAAAGAGATATAGATGTTTTTAAAATATATTACGTGCATTACGTTTATAAATCATTGTGCTTCCAAATGATGTGATTTCTTTTAACTTTTGACTAAATTCTAGTACATTTCCCGTACGAAAACGGTAAAATTCGTCGTAAAAATAGGCACCACCAGAGGGCGCTATTTAGGAATCCGATGTTTATTTTAAACAATTTAAAATTAGTACTGATGGAAAGCAAAAACAATAACTTACATACAGGTAAAACATTGTCACAATATACGCGATTGTGCTTATTCTCGAGTAACACCGCCAGCTACCTTAAATCAAGAAATTCAATATAACAGTGTATCCGTTTAAATCAAGATTGCAGTGTGCCCCTTTAAATCAAGAATGCAGTGTGTCACTTTAAATTCAATATAGCAGGGTGACTTTTAAATTCAAGATTGCGGTGTGTCCCTTTAAATTCAAGATTGTAATGTGTTGCTTTAAATTCAAGATAGCTGGGTGTCCCTTTAAATCAAGATTGCATTGTTCCGCTTTAAATCAAGATTGCAGTGTGTACCTTTAAATCAAGATTGCAGCGTGTCCCTTTCAATTTAAGATAGCAGGGTGTCCCTTTAAAATCAAGATTGCAGCGTGTTCCTTTAAATTGTCCAAATGGATATGCTACGTGCCAAGATCATTACAGGGACTGGAGGCGATCTGGTGGATTAGGCTTGTCAATCCAAATAAAAATAAAACCGTCATGATGATGACAGTGGTTTCAGTTTCATTTTCGTATAGGTCTCGTGTTAAATTGCATATGTTCAATCATTAATATTAATTACAAGAATAGTATAAAGCCAATAAACGTTGCCTATTAATAACTGTTAAATTGCGCCAGTAATATAGTAAACCTACGGTAGAATAAGAAGAACACATGAAAATTGATTATTTTTTTTGTTGTTGATTATAGGCAAGCAGGTTTAAAGTCAAAATGATACTGGAATAATAAATCGAGATGCTAATTTTAATGCTTGATAACTACTTGAAGATTGCGATGTGTCCCTTTAAGTTTGATTTGATTATTGGTTTATGAACTAATTGAGCAGATCATTACTATTAAAGAAACAAACCCTCCAAATAACGGCAAATAACGGCAAAATAACGGCAAATAACGGCAAATAACGGGCAAATAACGGCAAATAAGGCAAATAACGGCAAAATTGCACTACAACACCGTATATCAAAAACTCTAGCCAGGTGTTCAGATAAAACTATATTTCAATTTTCATCCCAGGGTCATATAATCATGTATATGTTCCGATTAAAAGTATATATTTATTCAACGGGTTTTAAAATACCCGTGATTGAATATGCGTTAAATGAAGTATGAGTTGGTAACCCTTAAATTGACGCTACATTTTTTTGGTTTGACCTGGTTGGTTAAAGCGGTTTATATTACGTATTAGAGTTTGGATTCTCAAAATATGTAAATTATATATATACCTCGTTTTCAGTAGGTTAAGAAACGGTGTACACATGTTGTAAAATTTGGCTGTGTTGGCGGGATAGCTACTTTAATTCGTATCATGCTTCACTGATATGAGGTTATGTTGTGATTGAAGTACATGTATTTAGTTACGAGTATTACTGATAGAAATTATATGCATCTCATAATGAAATAACAGTTACGAATTCACAAACAAAATGTCGCCAAGTGGTCGTTATACCAGGTCAAACCTTTCCGAATACAATAATTAACCGAATGTACATATTAAACATGTTTTTAGTCGATTTACTATTTTAGCAAATAGAAATGGTTGCATTTTTATTTGGATTGGCAGCGATCGCACTTCGTCCCTCTTTAAAAACTGATACCAATTCAGCGATGGCGTAATTACAATCCAGAGTCTATCTGCGGTAAACTGAACTTGTTCAGATAATGTTGTCAGAGATAAAGAAGTTTTAAGAATCAAAAGTAAACACTTCATAACAAATAAGTAAACATATCTTACCACTGAAGCATATTTTACGATCCTTGACTTGTCATAAATAAAGATCGTATTTTTTTAAAAATCTGAAGACAAGGAAGTTGAAACTTTAATTTCCTTGTGTTATTGTTGGCTGGTTTAGTCACAACATGTGCACGTTTGATCGGTCGTTTATGGATTATGTCCCCTTTCGTGTAAGGAACCAGGCAAAATTTATCGGGGGGTTAGGTTCGGTGCAAAATGGCGTGGAACAGGTACTATTTTGTTGCGACAAACCATTTGACGATAATGTTTTTCCGCTTGCTTGCCATGGGATGTACACTTTTTAAAGTATTTTTTTGGCCACAACTTTCAACAATACAAATATTGAAGCAGTGATCTTTGACCATAAATGGATGCTTATGGACCATGCAAAATGGCATGGGACAGGTACTTGTTTTGCCGCGACAAACCATGGGACCTTTTCTTTTCGTTTGCTTGCCATGGGACGTTTTTTATGACATTTTTATTTGAACCGGTCCCATGCGAGGTGAATGCAGTATGATTTATATTGAAACCTTATATAACTTCAGTTACCAATAGACCGCCTCCCAACTCCCCACCAGTGGAAATGTTGAAGGGTACATTGCATTTGCTACACCATTTAGTATGCGTGTCATCTGAGAGTGTTGGAATAAGGGCGTGACCTCTATTTGATATTCGTTACCGTTACAGTATCGTTTTTTAAAAAGAATTGCATACATCCTCAACATTAGTTGAAATGCAACATAGTATGTATAGCTTATACGAGGGGATTTTGAAAAATATTAATCAGTATGGAGCTTCACCCAGTAACGTATTCCCAGGTTGTAAATTACTATTCCAGTCCCTAAAAGTGTCTCCCTTCACCAAAAACACACGTTTCTGATCTGTAAATGCATTTAAAAGGCGATATTTGGGATACTGTTATTGCACTTAATAAGTGCACTTCCGACGAAATTACGTGACTCCAGCCGTCGAATTCTCAGGTAAGATTTAACCAGAAATCACATGGTGATAGATCAGGGTTATACGGAGAGTTGTGTAAGAATTAAACATGGTACTCCTGCAAATAATCAGTTTGCAGCATAGATAGATAGACAACATATAGTACATCATTTTAAATTAGGTCAACAAGACCCGTGATCAAAACAGTTAATATCTACAAGTTCAAAATAGTTCGGTTAAAATCGATGGCGTACTACCGTTGGTGCATTACACGCAACTGTAGAGCAAAGAAGGTAGAGGTCATTCTCCAAATAGAAAACATCAGATGTTACTTCCTCGTACAAAGAATCTCAACCACCCAGACAAAAGGCAGTGAGAAAGACATGAGGAGATATCTTGATGCTACACAAACCAATTCCGAGTTGATTGCGAGATGACGATTTATTCTGACAATCGTCCAGTGTTCCAACAGAGAGAAGTTGCTGATGATCTTTTACAAGCCTCACCTGCTGGAGAGACGCCATGACATTGTCAAAGAGCGGTAAATTGACAAGACGAGCCGACTTTATTCCACATTCCAATCAAGAGAACAACATTGACAACCTTCGCATTTACTGAAGAGTCCAAGAAGCTTACATGCAAAAAACAGGTCAAAGCCGAACGCAATACATTTGGTCAATTGTTTTTCGCATGTGTCAAGCATGAGACAAATATTGAGTTGACCCAATCGTAACCTCTGGGTCCTGATCCCTTGCAACCGCTGATGGTATCTCAGTTAAAACCGACAAAGCCAAATTGATTGACTGTTTAGAGGCATCAGTTGAGCTAACCTTACATAGATCTACTGAGGATGCTGTGTAAGTGTTTGAAGGTAAAGCAACACTTCAGAGCCTACCTTTGGTGCATGATACGTTTGGAGACTGGGTAGAGCTGGTGTTTGAACGTCTTCTCAAGGCATAATGAGTCGTCTTTGTGACAGACACCTACTTCCTTAGATACATCAAGTCGTTTGAGCGTAAGTGGCAAGGGGAACTCCAACATTCCCGTGGTTGGCACCGAAAAACGAAGACCCATTGAGACTGAACGAGTTTCAGGAGTAATGATGACAGCAAAACACAACTGATACATCTCATGTGCGACCAGTGGAAACAAATATGCACCAAAGCTCCGCGGCCGTGAAATCTACTATATCTGGGAGAAAACGTCGCCGGTGTACCATTGAAGATGGCTATTAAAAGATGTTCATCACAAGGTGAACATAAGGTGAAGCAGACACCGGAGTGATTCTAAATTGTCTTCATATATGTAAATCCTCACCAACATCCATCAGTAACGTAATCGTGGTACGTTCTCCTGACACAGACGTACTAATCTGCCAGCAAAATTTGTTTGAAGAATACAACCAAGTGTCCTGCTTGACACTGAGATCGGTAATACAAGAAGACTGTTGAATGTTAAACAAATTGTTGAGGTTAAGGGCTCTCATCTGATATTTGGTCAGTACCACTCACACTGAAACATTGCTAAAAGAGGTTATGACCCTATCATTTTGCAACGTACTGCATGCTTGGTGGTGGATCCCTTTACAGTTCGCCACTATGCTTTCCTCTTTAATTGTACGGTGACCGGACAGGCTGTGGACCCTATGATGACGCCTACCTAAAGCCCATTGGGACGGTGGCGTTTGATGTTTGTCCATGATCTTTCTTGTCGTGCCCTTAATGGTGTATTCTCTTACTGATCTGGCTTCTGCCAAGTCATTGAGTACCTTCATTGTGGCTTTCTAGGCTATTGTTTTTTGTATTATATTTACACGAGCATATTTGTGTTTTACTTATTGCCTATTGATGCTGCCTTGTTGGTTAGAGATTAGATCATGGCAGGGATTTCTTTATTTACACTATCCTGTTTTAATGGGATGACAGTAGGGTAAGTGTGAGGTTTGGTGCACCCTAGAACCGGTTTAAACCCCCAGTGGCCTACTTTGCCACTGACCGTTCCAAGGCGGTAGCCCTATTGTCAACCCTTTTATGTTTGTGATGTCGTTTGCATTTTTTATTACTTTTGCCTTTTCGTTTGTCTGTTTGCGTGTTTGTTTTTGTGTTTTGTGGTTGACTGTCGTCCTTTAATGCTGCTTTCCCTGTCCGATATTTTTATCCTTCTTTAGCAGGATGTGATACCACCATTCCCTTGGTATAGAGAAGCAATGCAGTCCCATGGAAGATGATTTAAAAGCACACAAAGTTTGTTCCAGTTTTGACGTTGCTCGAACATCCCATCAGCATAAATGTACGGATGATCTTCAAGAAAACGTTGATAAATTTGTGTGAAGCTTATATGACAAACCTCAGCACATGGACGTCAGTAACGTTAGGTATGACATGTTTTCACGAATATTCCAAGACTACAACTCTGATGTTTTGAATAATCTACAATGGAATGTGTTGCCGCCGTGTCGATCTTCGATGATAAATGTAAAATGTGTAAGCTACCTAGTTTTTATGCGGTTGATTGCTGAACAACGATAGGTTGACCTACCAGACCCAGAAACAAGCGGGTGAAAAATGAAAATATACCAAATGATCGAATTTAACTGGAACAATAATTATACTGTGCCTCAACAGTTGGTTGAAACTATCATCGAGCCTGACACTGAAGAAGGGGGAGATATGGAAGTCAAAAGAGTGGCTGCTATTGGGTTTGAAGACAGTGATGATCACGATATATAGAAGGATTAGTTCAACTGATGTAATACGTTTTCGTGAAAATACTATATTGCTTAAAACATAATAATAACTATATATGCAATTAGACTCGCCGCAGAGCTATACATTTTTCAGATATGGCTGGTTTTACTACTTATCTGAGCTGTAAAATATATTAAACTTTTGAACAACTATGGCAAAGCTCGAATTAACAAGAGGTCAATGACCTTGAAGCTCTACTGATAGGATTTGACAGCTGGATCAGCATTCCTGTGAAGTTTCATGAACATCTGTCAAGTAGTTACTATATATATCTCATGTAAACAAAGATAGCCACTGGCAGCAAAGTAATTTTCAACATCATGTCATGCTGATCATTTTAGAAAAAAAGTCCCATATCAATATCACTTAAAATTTGCTTTTTTTAAAATCTATTTTTAGCCATGGTGGCCATGTTGAATTTCCGACCGACCTGGAATTTTGCTAGAAGACCAACATCATGTCATGCTGATCAATTTAGAGAAAGGCTTATATCAATATCACTTATAGTTTTCAAGAAGTAGGTGCTACAATTTATTTTTAGACGCGGCGGCCATCTTGAATTTTCGGCCGACCTCAAATGTTGCTAGAAAAACTAGACATCAAGTGCAACATTCCTGTGAAGTTTCAGAATTTATGTCGTCACCCAGATGTTTACGCAATGTGTAATTAAAGGGACACACGGCAATCTTGAAGTATTTGAAATGGAAGTCTCGATTGATATATCCAGTATCATTTAGCATGGTGTTCTATGGTATCACGGTACTTAAATGATTTGACGAAAAAAACAAACTGTAAACAATATTTAAAGAAAAAGAAAACTCAGATGCTTTCTATGACCCCTCTATTAAATTGTTATGATTTAAAATGTAATCACTTTGACGTAAAAACGTCAGAATTAGATGTGTCCCTAAGCAAGACACTTTATCTGCATTGCTTAGTACTGGTTCTACCCAGGAAGACATCGAGAGTGATTCCAATAAGTTCATAGAGCTTTCGTTACAATCGATGTAAAATAAATAAGTTTAAACTAAAAACTAAAATGATCAGCATGACATGATGTTGGTCCTTGTTGAACATCATTTTGATTCGACATTAAATATGGCTGTCAGTGGCTATATTTGTTTACATAACGTTATATAGTAAAAACGTGTAGCGACTACTCCTCTGAAACTATTTGACAGATTTTCATGATTCTATTTTTAATGAAATTTAATCAGGAAGTTCGTCAGAAAATGGTATAACCCTTTGGTTTTACAGCGCACTGCTTATTTAGTGATTGACCCCTCTACAGTCAGTCATTACGCTTCACTTTTCACTTGTGCGAATGACTGGACTACCTCTTGGGACTCTTATGATTGTACCTACTGAAACCCCAACTAAGGGAGGAGGGTGCATGAGCTCTCGTCCCTCGAGTTTTCTGGTCGTACCCTAGATTGATTTTCTCTTTAGCTGCAACTACTATGGTTGTTCAGAACGATTCTGGATACGTCCTGAGATGTTTATTTTTTTATTTTTTTTTGTATGTGTTTCTTTTGTTCGTTTCTCTGGATGTGGACTTTATTGTTAGAGAATTCCATTTGATGGGATGTAGTTTTGTTTACACTGTCTTGTCTATTTGGGCGCTGAAGACAGGATAATAGCGGGGATTTTGCGCATATAAAGTCGATGCAAGCCAACCAGTAGGCCTTATTGCCTACTGACCGTTCCAAGTCGGTAAACCTGTCTTCACCACCCTTTCTGTTGTTTTTTGTCTCTTTCATTGTATTTTCAAATCCTTGTTTGCAGTACAGTGCGGACCTACGATGCCATTGCGTTCGGACGCTGTGGTTTCTATAGGACCCTATATCTCATTTTTAAACAGATATGGAACTTCATGCCAGACTGTCGTTTTAGAAGGCTTATATGCGGTAATTCAGGTTCTGGCAAGACAAACACATTAGTTCACATGCTATTAAAACCTTTAGTTTACTATGACACGAGTTATTTATTTGCTATAAACTTGGAGCAGTCCAAGTATCAGGTCTTATCACAAAAACTTGAAAAAATAGCAAAAAAGAATAAAATCCTAGTTGAAGACATATTACAATGTTCAAATGATGAAATTATCCCTGTGGATACTTTAGATTAAGATAATCAAAAGATAGTCATTTTTTGATGATTATGTTTGTGAACGCAATCAAAACGATATTATTAATTATTTCATCCAGGGAAGACACAAAAGTTGTTGTGTAATTTACTTATTAAAAAACACCCAAAGACATTCGGTTGAATTGCTCTCGTTACATCTTCTTTGCGACTCCAGTTAATCGTGAGCTGGGTATGCTTTCCAACGAGCAAGATGTCAGCAAAGATCAGTATAAAAAAGCGATTGACAAGCAATACGGCTTGCTCGAAATCAAGTTATTACAAGTAAACTTCTTCAGCAGGGTTTTCGTTATCACAAACTACGTAGATCTTACTCTAAATCTACCGCCGCAACGAGGGCCTGCTGGAAAAGTACAAAACCAACCTTAAAACACTTCTGCGACTAGGCATATCACAACCCTCATTTTATGGAGATGTGGTCTATAAACTTCGAAAGTTAAAGGGTTCTGACGGGTTTCCTGACCGATTTACAAATTTAATCATTAAGTTCGTCAGAAAAGGATATAACCCTTTGGTTTTACAGAACACTGCATGTTTAGTGATTGACCCCTCTACAGTCAGTCATTACGCTTCACTTTTCACTTGTGCGATGACTGGACTACCTCTTGGGACTCTATGATTGTACCTACTGAAACCCCAACTAAGGGAGGTGGGTGCATGAGCTTTTGTCGCTCAGGTTTTCTGGTCGTACCCTAGATTGGTTTTCTCTTTAGCTGCAACTACTATGGTTGTTCAGTACGATTCTGGATACATCCTGAGATGTTTATTATTTTGTATGTGTATCTTTAGTTAGTTTCTCTGGATGTGGACTTTATTGTTAGAGATTTCCTTTTGATGGGATGTAGTTTTGTTTACACTGTCTTGTCTATTTGGGAGCTGAAGACAGGATAATAGCGAGGAGTGTGCGCATATAAAATCGATTCAAGCTAACCAGTAGGCCTTATAGCCTACTGACCATTCCAAGTCGGTAACCCTGTCTTCACCACCCTTTCTGTTGTTTTTGTCTCTTTCATTGTATTATTGTTTACACTGTCTTGTCTATTTGGGCGCTGGAGACAGGATAATAGCGAGGATTGTGCGCATATAAAATCGATTCAAGCTAACCAGTAGGCCTTATTGCCTACTGACCGTTCCAAGTCGGTAACCCTGTCTTCACCACCCTTTCTGTTGTTTTTTGTCTCTTTCATTGTAGTTTGAAGTCTTGTTTGCAGTACAGTGCGGACCTACGATGCCATTGCGTTCGGATGCTGTGGTTTCTATAGGACCCTATATATCATTCTGTATCTGGATCGCCCGAGGGTGTTAACAAAGCGTAACTTCATCGGCTATTTATAACAGAGATCGAAGATCTCTGTTTATAACTGCCCTAGAAAGTAAGTAAAACGTAACTTCATCGGTAAAGTTTAATCTAATCATATTATATATAATGGGTATTTTGAACGATCTTGGCTAGGAAGTTACTACTGGCAGTGTCAATATTACAAATTTTGGTATTGTGCTGTCTGAGTATGTAAAACAAAAACATTTAGTTAATTATCTTCACAAGGGTAAAAACCAGGAAATGTTTTAAAAAGTGTTCTTAACATGGATAATAATAAAATTACCAATGTTGGCAATCCAGATAAAGCAGATGATGCAGCAACAAAGCAATTTACTGTAAGAAGAGTAGCAAAGATCATACGTGATTATAATAGTGATCAAATTCCAGACATGATGAAAAATTTAACAACAGGTGTTGATGATAAACTAAGTCAAATACAAAGTTACAAGCAAACCGTGAGAAAATAATTGAAATTCAAAATGGTTTAAAAGATGAAATAAAACTTTTGGGTGATGCTTTGAAAAAGCTAGAAAAGAAAGAAGATGGATTGGAAGAGAGTGATCTCTATAAAAAGTTAGGCCAATAAATACATGTTGGTGTTGAAAGTATTAATGAGCTAATTAAGGAAATCAATAAACAAATGGTTGATAACAATGAACTAGAAACTGCTATTGCTGATGCTTCAAAACAAATGAGAACTGCTTTTGCTACTATTAAAATATCAAATGAACAGATAAAAACTAACGTTGACGATATCAACAAAGAGTTCGAAGACATCAAAAAGAAAATGGTTGGCAGCAAGACGCTGGAGACTGCTCTGAGCAAACTATTGACAATGATAAACTAGAAACTGCTATTGATGGTGTTTCGAAGCAATTAAAAGCTGCCCAAGATGAAAGAAGCAAAGCGTTTGATGGCGAAATAGCTTCATTGAAACAGTTTAGTCAAAAGTCTGATAGTCGCCACACAGCAGTTCTTGGTATAATTGATGAGTTAAGAGTAAAGGTGGACTATTTAAGTCGGATTCTAATTCTTGAAGTTGCAATAGATGATGGAATGAGCATCATGCAAGATGTCCGTGATTATGTATCATACCCGACACGAAAACCACTTGAAAGAACCAAACGTAATGTTTTTCTTGGTGCGTTTACTTTTGTAAACAATCCACTTATAAAAATTGGAGAATATTTTCATTTTGATATTGACGCAGGGCCCGTTATTAATAAACTCGGGCGCTATATAGTTGAAGCAGACCTTATACATACAGTTTTAAATACAGACATTGATATAGAACAGTTTAGTTTGTTTAATATAACTTCAGTTACTGATCAAACACATGCTCAACCAAAATAGAAAATGGTAAACGAATACTAAAAGGAACATTTGAAGCATATCTTCCAAAATTCCATATTGGGACATTTCTCCAAGAATAGGACGTAGCACTCAAGTTTTCAATTTTGAAAAAGCAAGTTTTAAACTGTATTACAAAGGTGATTAATTTTATCTACTAATATGTATAATGGAACTTAAAGACATCACACCAGAATCAAAAGATCACGGACATTTTACAGCTAGAGACGATCATAAACTTGTTAATCCTCTACTGTGGAAAATAATTATTGAGGCCCTGACATAATTTTATATAAGACTTCAATGTGCAATGTTTCTTACAATTGCTAAATGTTCATTTTACTCTTTCGAATAGAAACATTTAAATATGGCAGATTAAAAAGGTAAAATCTGCAAATTCAATTTATTTTATTATAACAAATATGTATAGACTGAAATAATACACAATAAACAACATTACAATCATGACAAAATATCCTTTCTAGTCCCACATATGTCCCATGTATGGTATTTTCTCTAAATTAGGATACCATATTCTACATTTGGATACCACACATTCTGGCATAATCTCTCGTCGGTGCCATGTATTGTCTCCCTGTTGCGCTTGTGCTTTCTTTCCACGAACCGAGGATCGTTCCAAGCACCGCAGTTGTACAGCATAGCCCAAAAGGTTGAACCTGTAAAATCTCACGTGCAATATGCAATGAGAAATTGCAAGGGTGATAAAGACAAAATTAAAATCTATGTTAGAGAATATTGTGCCACCAACGTGGTGGTCCGTTTATTCTCCCCGTCATAGGTGCACGAGGGTCGGGGAGGACCATCCCTATATGCACCTTACAATATATTATGCATACAATTATATACAATATAACAGTGATAAAAAAATCATATATAATGTGTAGAAAAGTTATTAATTGGGGATTTTTTCTTTTTTATCTATTCTTGAGGTCATGAGTGGGTGATCTTTAATTACAAAAACATTGTGATTGTTAAAATATCAATTGATAGTTGTATACCATATCTTAAATATAATTACCTTTCATTGTTAGTTCTATTTAGTTTAAAGACAATGTGTTCTTTTTTATCTTTTGTAAGGGGAGATAACTTGTAAGACATTGTCTTGTTCATAATAGAACTATTACCATCTTTTGTCTGTAATTAGTATTTGTTCCATTGGATTTAGAATGAGGGAAGAATGGCAGTCTGAGCAAGCTTCATAAAATAAAATTTGCAGGGCGAATGCCAGTTAAATATTTGAATACTTAGCTTATCTGTAGTTCTTGCATTACAAATTTATCTCCCCTTCATGACCTAGTAATAAATACAAAGTTTTTACAAATGTACTGAATAATATATGACTATGTTTATGTATGGTTTAAAGCATATTGGCATGAGATATGTACATATTTTACTTGTATTACAATTGTATGCTAAACTTTACATCATGATGTAGATTACCAAGGGGTAATAACAAGCATCGACTTATCAAATAAAGCGATCGAAGAATGACTAGTTTTAAAACTTCAAATGCTTGTCATACCTCTTGTTACATAAACGTGTTCCATAAGTTATGAAAAAATTTAGAAAAAGGTTTTTGGCAGAAAAAGATGACATGTTTCATACTCGAAAGAAGACACATATCTATAAAGTTGAGTAACTTGACATTTGGACAAATAAAATAGAATACGGAAGGGTAAACAGTAGATGTAGTTTATGATATTTATAGCAGTTTATAGCAATTGCTATAGTAGCAAATAGTAGTTATGGTTCGGCGACAATATTTTCATATCGGTTCCATATTTTATGAAAGTATGTTTCTTTTGTGTTTGTATAAGCAATGAATTTTTCAGTTTTATAAACTGATTTTAAATAGTAAATAAAGTTGAGGCAGGATGGTGCAGAATTATTTTGTTTTTGAAAGAATATATGGTATTTTCCTAATATTAGAATTTTATTAAGGATATTATCAAGTTTAGTATTCCCTAATATAATATCTGAGTCTGACCAGTTAGTCACTATGCTAGTAATTGTGCTGTTAATTAAAGTAGATAAGTCTGACCAAAATGACTTTGAAACCGCAGAGTCATAAAATAGATGTTTAATTGTTTCTACCGCTTTATTACAAAGAGTACATTTATCAGAATGAGAAATGTTCATTTTTTTTAGTAAATAATTGGTACCTAGAATCCTATGGTTTATCCTATACTGGAACCATTGGAGTTTTACATCCTGATTTATTTTAAATGTTGCAGCAAAAATGTTATTCCAATTTAGGTATTTATTATTAAATTCTTCATTCCATTTTATTATCGCTGAGGGGGTTATATTTTTTATAAGAATTGCATCATAAATTGATCTGCTACCTTTAATATCTTTTAAAATGTTTGATAGATGGAACGGGATTATAGGATTTGTACATTTGCAAGGAAAAAGTGAGAACTTGTATGAACATAGCAGCCTTTTAATTGATGCTACAACACCTTCATATTCTAGAAAATTTGTTTTTAATTCATAGGTTTCTTTAAAGACTTTAAATGATAAAAATTTACCGCTTATATCAAGCAAGTCATTGATGAAAAAAATGCCTTTCGAGAACCAATGGTGTAAAAAAATAGTTGAGCCTCCGACCTTTAAATCTTCGTTGTACCATAACGGAACACCATGAAACTGATACCATGCGGTTGGTGAAAAATTATGCAAATAATATTTATAACTTTCAAATACATCTTTCCAGAAAGGGTTATCCAATGTTTTCAAATTGTTATTTATATAGTCTATGCCAAATAATGTAAAATCTTTTATCCATGGGTTCATGTCTTAAACAATGCTTAAGTAGTTATTTTCGCTTTTCAAAAGACGTCTTATCCAGGTGATTTTTAAAGACTTAAAAAAGCAGTCAATATCAATCATTCTTAAACCACCTCGCTTTTTATCATGGTATATAACTTGACGTTTGACTTTATCTTTTTTACCACCCCACAAAAAGTTAAAAAATAATGATTTTAGTTCATTTATTACACTTTGATGGGGGTTAGGTATTGATGAAATTAAATGATTTATTTTTGAAGTGGCTAGACTCTTTATTACGGTGATTTTACCTATTGGTGAGAGGATCCTTTTTGACCAGCTACTCAAGAGTTTCTTTATATCTTCAATTTTGCTTTTATAATTAATAGTACATATTGTGTCTAGGTCTACAGAGAATTTAATTCCTAAAAGAGTAAAGGAGTCATGTTCCCAACATAGTTCATATTCTCTGCAAATTTTCACATTACATCTTTTTCTACAGCCTATCCAAATAACCTTAGTTTTATCTAAGTTCATATGAAGGCCGGAGACTCTTGCATAAAATGTTAAAGTTTTTGGAGCGTGTCTTAGAGATTTTTCTGAACCATCCAGTATTAATGTAGTGTCATCTGCATATTGCGAAAGTATATGTTCTTTGGAACCTATTCTTAAACCTTTTATATTTATATTATTCCTTATCAAGACAGCCAGTATTTCTGAACACAGAATGAATATATATGGAGAGAGTGGGTCGCCCTGACGATAGCCTCGATGTATAGAAAACCAGTCTGAGAGGTGGCCATTTACTATAACACATGATTCAATATTGGTGTAAAATACTTTTATCCATCTTTTAAAAATTGGACCAAATTTATAGAAATCAAGTACTTCAAAAATAAAGTCCCAAGCAAGTGAATCAAAAGCTTTTTCAAAGTCGATCAAAAGGAGCAGTCCAGGTAGACTGTATTTTTCAGCATAAAACATAATATCATATACCAGTCTGGTATTTTCTCCTATACATCGCCCAGCTAAGAAGCCAGTTTGATCTTTATGAATTAATGATTGTAAAACAAGTTTTAGTCTTCTAGCTTATAAGATGCTAACTTATAAGACACATTTAAAAGAGATATTGGACGCCAGTTCTTTAGATATAATTTATCTTTGTCTCCTTTTGGAATGCATGTAATTACACCCTGTCTTTGTGAAATTGATAACTGTCCAGTAATAAAACCGTAATTAATTGACCGTAGAACAAATTGACCGATATCTGACCAGAAAAAATTGTAGAACTCTACTGTAAAACCAGAGATTCCTGGACTCTTGTCATTTGACATTTGTTTCAAACTTTGAAGTATATCCTCATATGTAATATCTGATTCAAGTGTTTGCTTAGTGTTATCATCTAACTTAGGGATTTTACAGTTTGAAAATAAATCATTTAAGTCAACTGCCTCAGTCGGATGATGAGAATATAGTTTTTTATAAAAAATCTTTGTTTCATTTATAATACCGTGCTGAGATTTAATAATAGTATTGCCTTTAGACATTAGACTTGACATACACTTTGAAGTAAAATTCTTATTTTCTAGATTACAAAAATACTTTGACATTTTCTCTCCCTCTTGAATCCACTTTGCTCTTGATCTTATTTTAATACCCTTCATCTTTTTTTCTCTTATCTCATAAAGTTCTTTTCTTTTACTTTCAAGTAATGAATGATTAATATTGATATCTTTCTCTAATGTATCTATATCTGCTATAAGGTTTTGCTCACGTTTATCTTCTGTTTTTTTTACATGCGAAGAATATGCTATAGTTTTTCCTCTTATTTCCATTAACAGTACATCAAAGAAGAGTTGATCATTTATATTTAAGATAAGATCTTTATCGGTAACACAACTTATATTAGGATCTTTTACATATTGCTGTTTAGTCTTTTTTTATAGTTTCTTTAATTTCATGTACATATTTTTCATCTTTTAAAAGAGAGTTATTCATTTTCCAATAAGAACGTCCTTTAACAAATTTACCAAATTCAAATGATAATATAACCAGGCTATGATCTGTTCTATATCCTGGTAAAATATTTGTTTCATCAATATCAGTAATTAGCTTGTCCGAAATTAAAAAATAATCTAGGCGTGCTTTTTTGTTTGAGTTTTTTTTGAACCAGGTAAATTGTCTATTTTCCAGATGTTGATCCCGCCAACAATCTATTAAGATGAATTCACTTATAATATTTAAAACTTCATCCCTTGCTTTTGGGTTATTAATATTAACATAATCGTGGCAATCTATATCTGGATTTAAAACCAAATTAAAATCTCCTGCTATTATGGTAAGGCAGTCTGTATTTGAAATGTCATTTCCTTATAAAAGTTAGGGTCGTCTTTATTTGGTCCGTATATATTTATCAATCTCATTCTTTTTTCAAAAATAGTTATATCTAGTATTTATCTTATTTCCATCGTTACCAGAAAATTTAGAATGTAATTTATATTCAAAAGTATTATTAAAAAGAATTGCCACACCTCTAGACTGGCTTGAAAAATTATTAAAAAAACATTCATATCCCCATTCTGTACGTATATATTTTTCATCTCTTTCAGTAAAATGGGTGTCTTGTAGGAAATAGATAGAATATTTCTTACTTTTAAGATAATGCAGGGTATCAGTCCTTTTTTTTATCACTTAGACCTTGGACATTCATAGATGCAAATGTTACCCGATCATCCATAATTAAACTTTATAGGCGAATCCTTATATTTTGTAGGAACACTGGCTGTCCTGATATTTATGAAAATATTCTGAACCATTTTGATATAAACATTATCTTCATATCATGTTTAGGCCTTCCAGTTTCCATCATAGCAACTCAAAAAAAGCATGTCCAGACAAAAATAAGCCAAGAAAGTGCTTATTTCAAGAAGAGAAAAACAAGTTTCAAGAAGAGAAAATAAAATAAAATACACAAGGAAAAATATATACAGAAGGAAAAAGGGCCAAAAAGTGATCTCTCACACACTATTTTTTTTTTCCGAAATACACATTTTCTGTACATCCAAAATTAATATAACATGACAAATACTTTTTGTCACTAATGCTGTATTTCCTGGACATTTTAATTGTGAATAAGCATGTATTTAATACGAATATAAGTATAGACTGTTCTGCTTTTTGGCTTTTGTGCAAGTAACAGTATTAAACTTTTAACTGTCTATTAGTAGTACCTGCACCGCTGCTATCTATGACACACCAGAGCACACTCACACCTGACTGGACTGTATACCTATTTGTCTATTAAAAGAGAAGATATGCACATTACTTACATATTTTCTAAAAAAATAAAGTAAGTGTAACTATTATCATGCTTATAATTATGATAAGAACATTTATCTCATGTATCTTTGTAATTTGTTGTCTAAAATTTTTTCTTTTATATTTAATCAGCACACTTTGGCAGTAAAAATATCCCTTCTTAAAAAAAAAATGTTTAAGAAGGGTGTTATGTCAAAAGTTTACTTAACATAATTCTTGTGGTTCGTTTGTACCTTACATGAGAAATTGAATGCTTAGTAATATATATATATATACATGTATATCCTTTGTTTTAGTCCTTGACGAAACGAAAACCAAGGAGTCTAAAGGATTATTTAATTTATTTTGTTTTCTGTTACCTCCATCTAATGTAGATAATTTGTAAGTACCATACCAACTTTGTCTTGGTGATTACAGTCCAGTCAGATAGCTATGTTCCATGCTGTCTTCCATTAATCAATGCTATATCTTATCTGCAGACGGTGCGTTTATAACAGAAAAATGAAAAATACCATAGATGTATTAGTTTGTATGTTTACCAAAAGTTACAACCTATGAAATACTGTATAAAAAACTGATAACAGTAAATTCAATACCATTGAATACACAAGCACAGAGCTAGTTAAAATCAACAACAGTTAATATTCATGTGTTCATAGTATACATGTAGTATAAAATAGTAAATGACATTTATGCCTATATAACATTTATATTATTGGTTAGTCAATTGGGGCTGGCATATTTGACATTTTTTCAAAAGTTGGATCAAAAATATTTAGCGAGTCTGTAAAAACAGCAGGCAGGAAAGAATTAGAAACTGCTGGAAAACAAATCTTAGAAAGTGGTTCTAAAAAACTTGGAGATGAAGTAGAAAAAATGGCTGCTGATGAATTAGTTTCAGTTATTAAACCTAAACCAAAAGGTGAGATAATTTTAAAAGAAAAATATCGGACAGGGAAAGCAGCATTCAAGGACGACATTTAACCTGAAAAACACAAAAACAAACACGCAAACAGACAAACGAGAAGGCAAAAGTAATAAAAAATGCAAACGACATCACAAACACAAAAGGGTTGACAATAGGGCTACCGCCTTGGAACGGTCAGTGGCAACAAAGGCCACTGGGGGTTTAAACTGGATCTAGGGTGCACCAAACCTCACACTTACCCTACTGTCATCCCATTAAAACAGGACAGTGTAAATAAAGAAATCCCCGCCATGATCTAATCTCTAACCAACAAGGCAGCATCAATAGGCAATATAAGTAAAACACAAATATGCTCGTGTAAATATAATACAAAAAAACAATAGCCTAGAAAGCCACAATGAAGGTACTCAGTGACTTGGCAGAAGCCAGAGCAGTAAGAGAATAAACCATTAATGGCACGACAAGAAAGATCATAGACAAACATCAAATGCCACCGTCCCAATGGGCTTTAGATAGGCGTCATCATAGGGTCCACAGCTTGTCCGGTCATCGAACAATCAAAGAGGAAAGCATAGTGACGAACTGTAAAAGGGTCCACCACCAAGCATGCAGTACGTTGCAAAATGGTAGGGTCATAACCTCTTTTGATAAACTTTTTAACACGTTTAACAAAGATAGTATGAAAGTGATCATGACCAAGAATCTTACGAAGTTTATAAATCACATCACCATAGAAGTCAGGTTGTGATAGTCTTTGTCGCAGAAGAGTACTTAAATTACTTTTATATTTGGAAAGAAGTTTATGGTAACGGTAACCCTGATTGAGTAGCTTTTTAGTTATACAAACATTACGAATATTAAAGTCCTCAACTCGAGTACAAGCTCTTGAAAAACGAAAATGTTGAGACACATACACCCCATAAGAAGTTGCTCGGGGAACATCCCCATCCAAGTGGGGGTAATTAACAATATCAAAATTAAAATCATCTCTCTTGTCATAGATTTTGCTAATTATTTCACCATTTTCAATCGGATCTAAATCAAAAAAAGAAGCGTTATTATCAGATATATTAGCTTTATGAAGCTGAAGTTCTTTAGGATAAATATTATAAACCATAGTTGGAAAGAAAGGGTTGTCAATGTTCAGTATGTCATCCAGATACCGAGAGGTGTCATTAAAAGCTTCAATAACATCTGCCTGGGTATCTGTTGAAAGACTCAACATGAAATCCCTTTCATAGCCAAATAAAAACAAATCTGCGACAAGTGGTGCTGTGGTTGAAACTGAAGAAGATGTAAATGCATAAAATAACAGATTACTATCGGGATTACTATCCGGAAGAGGAACCACAAATGAATATGCAAGAATTGAACGATTGATTAAATAAAAATAATCTAATTACTAGTATACATAGATGTTTCGAAGTGATACATATAATACTAGATATGAACTTGTGCCTATTCAGTTAGATAGTCCTATAACACAACCAGGAAATGCTACCAGGCAAATGAAAGTGGTTATCAGTTTACACTAAATGATAGAAGTTCTTACTTTGATTGGTATAATGCATATTTTGAAATCAGTTTTCAAGTAAACAAACTTGCTGATGGAGCTGCTTTCGCTGACGCCGACAGAATTGCTTTAATTAAAGATGCAGATTCACTGATTGATCAAATGCAAGCAAAGCAAAATGGAAAAACGTTTTACGATGGAAATAATCTTCACAGATTTGTTAATGTCAAAAGCTTGCTTGAAATTTCTGACGATTATGCAAAGACAACCGGAACAAACGAAAACTTTTATTTAGACAATACGACTGCTGCAGAATTTCGAGATGATCAAGCTGGTTTTAACCTAGCATTTACTGCTTGTCATGCTTTAATCATAACTAATCAAAAAGTTGACTCTATAATTCCATTAAATAAATATTCCTTGTTTTAAGGTTTGGAAACAAACATGCTTCTTCCTAGTCAGATTCAAATTAGCTTGCAACTGGCAGATGATAATGTGCTAATTTTCAAATCAAGTGGTGATGATGGTTGAGTAGTTATTCATAAATTAGTTTTGTGGATACCTAGAATGAAATTTAACTCAGATGGTTTAAGTTACGTAATGACAAATCAGAAGACAACAAGAAGATGGACTTACCTTAGTGATATGATACAAGAAAGCGGAAGTACTCAACTAACAGAATCTGTATTTAGAATAACAGCTGGAGTCAAAAGTCCAAACCATGTTTTTTTGCTATTTACAATCAGCTAGATTGGGAGTTGGAAATGGAGTTTATTATCCAGAAACCGAATATAGTTATGCTAATATTATACGAATATTCAGATATTAATTATTCTTACAAACAAAATCATAAAATCACTGGAACTAAACTTAACGTGAGTTGTTTTAAAAATCTCTTTGGAATGATATATTTCGATTTAAATTATACAGGTAATGAAGTCAGTGTTGATCCAAAACAACTAAGTTTGAGATATAAATTAAACAAGCCCAGTGATAAAAAACAAGCACTACTTGACTCTAATGCGTTAACACTACCACAAATAAAAAAGATAATAAAATCTGAAGGTTGTTGCCCTATTAAACTAACAAAGGAACAACATCAAGACGGGGGATTTCTTGGACTTCTTGCATCATTAGGAATTCCATTGATCGGATCTCTTATTAGTGGTTGAACTGGAAAAGGTTTACAAGTAGGTAAGACAGGAAACGGTTTTCAAGTAGACTCACAAATTAGACCATATAGAAGTATCCCATTCGTAAAAAAAAAAAAATAATTAAAAATGAACTATCTCTAACTTAGATATGACGAAATGGGTTAAGCAGCTAGGTATACAGAAATTCAGTGGGGTGTACAGCAAAATCAAATTACCAATAAATCAAAATAAACAAAAATATGGTATTATTATTCTTGATGATCATACTGGACCTGATACACACTGGACTCGTTACTATGATAATTATTACTTCGATCCGTTTGGTCTGAGCCCACCAAAATATGTTTTAGCGTACATACCTAATATAAAATACAACACTATTCAGTATCAAGATAAAAACAAATGTCCTATGTGGATATTTCTGTCTATTCTTCATTAAAAAGTTACAAGAAGGAAATAGTATGTATGATATTCTTCATAAAATATTAAAACCATACAAACCAATAAAAAATGAAAACATTATAAAATCATATTTTGTAAACAAAGCTTAGGCTAAACAAAGTCTAATCATATTATATATGAATTATTTTATTAAAGAAAAAAAGGGTTACTGAAAATGTTAATCCTCAGTATGTTTTAGCAAAAAATGGTAGAAGAATGTTAAAAGCAACATGTGCGTCTTGCGGTATTACCAAAACACAGTTTGTTAAAAGTACACAAGGTGGAAATATTGATATTCATAAAGCTATGCTTCCTTTATTACCTAAAAAGGGAGTAACAATTCCTGGTTATAAATATTGTGGTCCTGGTAAACCACGTGATAGCGGAGAACCGGTAAATGAATTAGATGCTGTTTGTAAAGATCATGATTATTGTTATGATGAAAATTCTAGTAATAAATCAATGTTTGATAAAAACATGCTTGATGGTTTGAAATCTAGTAAGTCTAAAACTACTGGAGAAAAGATTGCTAAGAATTTGATGGTAAATCCAGTTATTAGTACAAAATATAAACTAGGTCTTGGAGACTCAAAAAACGAGAAAAGGCGTTGAAATGGACTGACTGACAAGTTAGCAGATGAACTTCATAAACATATACGAAGAATTTTCACTCAACGCCGTGTGATTGTTAATACAATTTATAAAATATGGTCTGCTGACTTGGTTGATATGCAGTCGTTTTCAAAGTATAATAAAGGTACTAAATATTTGCTTACTGTTATTGATATATTTAGTAAATTTGCTTGGGTTGTACCAGTTCCAAATAAAACTGGTTTAAAAATTACCAAAGCGTTCCAACAGATAATAAGTACAGGAAGACACTGTAAATTGCTCTGGGTTGATCAGGGTGTGGAGTTTTATAACAAGACGTTTAAGCAATTTCTTAGTGATAATAATATTAAAATGTATCACACGTTTAATTTGAATTTAAAAGCTGTAGTAATAGAACATTAAAAGAGGGGATGTGGAAATATTTTACAGCTAACAATACAAATACATATTTAGACGTGCTTCAGGCGATGGTTGATAAGTATAATAATACAAAACATCGGAGTATTAAAATGACACCAATTGAACCTAATGATGAAAAAATAAAGGAACGATGTATTTCAACTTGTATGGAGAGATGAAAAGTACTAAATCATTACCCAAGTTTAAAATTGGAGATAAAGTTAGAATCAGTAAATATAAAAGAATGTTTGAAAAAGGCTATACCCCAAATTGGACTGAAGAAATATTTGCTGTTGATGAAATTCAAAACACAAATCCTGTGACGTACACAATAAAAGACTTAAACAATCAAAAGATTGATGCAAGCTTTTATCAACTGGAAATGATAAAAGCTGACCAAGAAGTATTTAGAATTGAAAAGGTTATACGGCGTGATTATAAAAATAAATTAGCATTAGTTAGATGGAACGGTTACAATGATAGATTTAATAGTTGGGTATCATTTAAGGACATTCAAAATGATATATAGGGTCCTATAGAAATAACAGCGTCCGAACGCAATGGCATCGTAGGTCCGCACTGTACTGCAAACAAGGACTTGAAACTACAATGAAAGAGACAAAAAACAACAGAAAGGGTGGTGAAGACAGGGTTACCGACTTGGAACGGTCAGTAGGCAATAAGGCCTACTGGTTAGTTTGAATCGATTTTATATGCGCACAATCCTCGCTATAATCCTGTCTTCAGCGCCCAAATAGACAAGACGGTGTAAACAAAACTACATCCCATCAAAAGGAAATCTCTAACAATAATGTCCACATCCAGAGAAACTAACTAAAAATACACATACAAAATAATAAACATCTCAGGATGTATCCAGAATCGTACTGAACAACCATAGTAGTTGCAGCTAAAGAGAAAACCAATCTAGGGTACGACCAGAAAACCCGAGGGACGAAAGCTCATGCACCCACCTCCCTTAGTTGGGGTTTCAGTAGGTACAATCATAGAGTAAAACGTAATTATACGAAACTTCGAGGGAATTGTACGTGTTTCCGGCAGGAACCTTCTAGAATATTCTAGAACAATTGTTATTTCCGCTTCCCTAGGATTTATTGCACATGTCAGAAACTATTGACATTTCTCACACAGCTCACAAGCACTCAAGACGTGTTTTAGTTTTGGATATTTAAAAATTTAACAAATATCTTGATAAAATGTAAGTATGTTTTACATTTCCAGTTATTTAAAGAATGTGTTTAAAAACCGTTAATTAATCTTTTAGTCTGCCACACTTTGTCTTCATCAACTGGCGGTCTCGGCCCGATCGTCGTCAATATACTTGCTTCTTATTTAGTGTACTATAGATTAAATAAAATGTTACGTGCTAATCAATACCATAGTGTAATTTTACCTTAGAGTATGTACTTCAGTGCACAATATCGATATTAGGTTTAAATCTTGAAGTGTTTGAAATGTGTGTTTTTATTTATATTATTTAAATAAATATCATTTCCAAGTATTCACTATTCCGTCTTATTATGCTAATAATATCAACAATTGATACTATGTAAAGATAAATTGCTTATACTATTCTTACAATTAATATTAATTATGTATTAAACTTTATATTTTCAGGAACAATACCGTGCTCTCGGGATTTTGTGCTGATATTATAGTTTCGACGGAACATTTGAAGGCACACAATGATGTTACGTGCTCAAAATGGTTACAAACTGTTAACGAGCAGTATCGCGACAAAGTAACAAAACTTGCTGTCAAGCGGCCGGCTTTGTATCGAACTAGAAGCGAGACAATGCGCGCCATAAAGACGCAATTATCGAACCATATGTTCTATTTTTAAACGTTTATATTATAAACGTTTATTTATAGAAATGTTCGGTTTCCACAATGTTTTTGGATTTTTCGAGTTTTTAAACGTTTATATTATTAAAAATGTTGACTTTCACAATTGTTATTTTAAGAATGTTTTGGGTTTTTATGTTCTATTTTTAAACGTTTACGTTTATTATTAAAAATATTGACTTCCACGTTATTGTCAGACTACGCAGTTAATGTATATTTAATAATAATACTGTAAATAAATACTTTATTATATGTAATGCATTTTTTGTGTTTTTTTATTAATAAGTGCATTCGGTTCCGTCTGACTTTGCTTAATGATTTGTAAATGTTATTAGTTGAATTGTATGAGGGAAATAATAAACAACATTGGTGAGAAGTATAGATAGTGGAGGTACTGGTAAAGTTTTTTTCCAAAGAGGAGGCAATCAGAAAGTTTATCAAGTTGTGAGGGTTTGGTAGCAAGTATATCATCGCCGTTGGCTTTGCTACTGGGTAACTAAAGACAGCTTTGTAACTGCTTACTGTTAGTCCGTCGCGAGGGAAAAAAACGCTGGTATCCCAGTATCTATACTACTCTCCCGAGCTTTACCTGCCTAAGGGTGTTCATTTAACGGATCAAGGTGACCATATCTTGATTGACTGTTTTTCGCATGCAATGCAACTTTTCTTGAGCGACGATGCTCCAATCAGATAGAGTCTGACATAGAATTCGGGAAAAATTTCTAAGCAAAATTAGACGTCTTAGAATTATGGTTGCTTGTAATTTGGTGGCGGAAATTCTATGAAGTTCGTGCAATCGATGGTCGAGCGTGTAATATTTCGGAGTCCTCTCAGCTATGGACAGCTTCCTTATACCTAGTGAGAAGACTTGTCCATTTGTATCTTTAGAATTTACTGGTGAATACAACAATTGTTAGTATGTGTAAATGTAACGGTGGGTGTGTTGGTGAATAGGGTTTTGCTAGTCACCCAACGTGTGCATTATCTGCGAACCCCCTAACTCATCAAAACCAGATGGGTTGTATGTGTAAATGTAACAGTGGTGTAGTTGGTGGATAGGGGGCGTGTTTTACCTGCGTACCTACTTACTCTACAAATCGTATATAAAATGTGTTGTTTTGAATAAATGGCAAAGTAATAAAAGGTTGGTCTTTTTCTCGATTGCACGGACTTTTATTTAATGAAGCTCAATCATCTTGCTATGGGCTCGGTAACGAGCAACCTAGGAGATGTTAATTTTAGTTGCGGCCATATATCTCCATATAGTTGATTCTATATGTGTTATCTTGAAATTATAATTAAGTAATTAACCCTTAGTGTTGTTAAATATTTTATCTCCTGTGATAAGATTCCACAATCAGCCATTCTAAAATAAATGGGATACCACGTCTAATAACCTAATTAAACAGAAACATGTCATATTCATTATATCGTGTCCTTTGCTTTCCTGACAAAGAGATTATCCAAGTCACCATATCTAAATATGGTAAAATGAAAATAATAAAAGTACTGAAGGACTGTGGTTATGAGGAAATTAAAAGCGAGTAAATGCGGTGAGAGTAATTTGCATGTGGGTGTCGTGATATATAGGAACATATGTCTTGCATAACATATATACTGTCAAGAGAATTGTAGCATGGTCGGTGACATTTCCTTTGATGAATGCAGAGCATTAAATCGTTTAATTTAGGAAAGCTAAAGGGGCGTGGCTATACCGTACTTTATCTACCAGATATTGGAATTCAGAGTACGGTCACTATGACGTCACAGTGTTGCTAAGTACACCATGCTACAAAAAAGATCGAGTCTGTCTCAGCTCGTAGGCTACGCCCATCTCGGTGTTTAAATAAGCCAACTCGCTGAGTCCAGACTCTATCTATTACATTTTCCTAATTTTCGACATGCTAAATGCCATATAATATAACTCCACTTCATTTTTTGGGTTATGAGAAAGCTTCGAATTTCCTCATAACGGCATTCATTCAGTACTTTCAGTACTTTTATTTCTTTTATAATCCCGTGCAAGCACATGTATTTGCAGCTCTGGACTAAACAAAGTAATGGACTGTTATTCATAAAATATCTCTCTCAGTTCCTGACAAATAACGGAGCGCTTAAATACAGGACTGTGCACGGAGTTCTTTTATGAACATCTAAAAATATTTTACCGTAAAAAGATATTACCGTAAAACCATCTTATCATAGCCATATCTTACCGTAAAAAAGTTCTTACCGTAAAAACATCTTATCGTAAAACACCTTACCGTAGAACTAAGTTAAACAAACGGAGAAATTGAAATTGATAAAATATAAACATTAAAATACGTTATCACCGAAACAAGATTAACAAACTTCCCTGTGGTAAAGGAAACGAACGTAATAAAACATATAGTTTCCTCGTACTGTTTTGTCAGCGGTTGTCACGGTTGCAACAGCGTTAAGCTAACACCGGTAATAATAATCATGTAATTAATCGGTAATTATGGAATACAAATACAGATAAAAAAAATGGTTTCCGCGTACTGTTTTGTAAACGGTTGTCACGATTGCAACAGCGTTAAGCTAACACCGGTAATTATAATCACATCATAAGGTCAGGAAAGACAACTCAAATGTTAAAGGTAAGAACGTTTATTGTTACCTGATTGTTTATTGTTACCTGATTATACTATAGGTAGTTTTCAACATCTACACCTATTTATTAGTTAAAGTTGTAACGTTAAGAGTTTTACCTTCACGTCAGTGTTGTTACCTTAAACGTTAGTGTTGTTACCTTAAAAGTTAGTGGTGTTCCCTTAAACGTTAGTGGTGTTACCTTAAACGACAGCGTTGTTACCTTAAACATGTGTTTAGTGTTGTTACCTAAAACATAAGTGTTGTTACGTTTAACATTAGTGTTGTTATCTTAAACGTTAGTGTTGTTATATTTAACGTTAGTGTTGTTACCTTAAATGACAGTATTGTTACCTTAAACATGTGTTTAGTGTTGTTACCTTCAACATAAGTGTTGTTACATTTAACATTAGTGTTGTTACCGTAAACGTTAGTGTGGTTACCTTTAAAGTTAGTGTTGTTACATTAAACGTTAGTGTGTTTACCTTAAACATAAGTGTTGTTACCTTTAACGGTAGTGTTGCTACCTTAAACGTTAGTGTTGTTGCCTTAAACATTAGTGATGGTACCTTTGTTAGTGTTGTCACCGTAAACGTTAGTATTAATACCTTGAAGGTTAGTGGTGTTACCTTGAAGGTTAGTGTTGTTACCTTAAACGTTAGTATTGTTACCTGAAACGGTATTGTTGTTAATTTAAACGTTAGTGCTGTTACCTTAAACTTTAGTGCTGTTATGTTGAATGTTAGTGTTGTTACCTTGAACATTAGTGTTGCTACCTTAAACGTTAGTGTTGTTACCTTAAACGTTAGTGTTGTTACCTTGAATGTTAGTGTTGTTAACTTGAACGTTAGTATTGTTACCTTTAACGTAAGTGTTCTGCCTTAAACGTTAGTGGTGTTATCTTTAACATTAGGTGTTGTTATCTTTAAAGTTCGTGGTATTACCTTAAACGTTAGTGTTGTTACCTTAACGTCAGTGTTGTTACCTTAAACGTAAGTGTTGTTACCTTTAACGTTAGTGTCGTTACCTTGAACATTAGTGTCGTTATCTTTAACGTCAGTGTTGTTACCTTAAACATTAGATTTGTAACCTTTAACGTAAGTTTTGTTACCTTAAACGTTAATGTCGTTGCATTGAACGTTAGTGTTGTTGCCTTAAACGTTAGTGCTGTTACCTTTAACGATAGTATTGTTACCTTAAACGTTAGTTTTGTTACCGTAAACGTTAGTGTTGTTGCCTTAAACGTCAGTGCTGTTACCTTTAACGATAGTATTGTTACCTTAAACGTTAGTTTTGTTACTTTTAACGTTAGTGTTGTTGCCTTAGACGTTAATATTGTTGCATTGAACGTTAGTGTTGTTGCCTTAAACGTTAATGCTGTTACCTTTAACGATAGTATTGTTACCTTAAACGTTAGTTTTGTTACCTTTAACGTTAGTGTTGTTGCCTTAAACGTTAGTGTTGTTAAACGTTAGTGTTGTTGCCTTAAACGTTAGTGATGTTACCTTTAACGATAGTATTGTTACCTTAAACGATAGTTTTGTTACCGTAAACGTTAATGTTGTTACCTTAAACGTCAGTGCTGTTACATTGAACGTTAGTGTTGTTACCGTAAACGTTAGTCTTGTTACCTTAAACGTTATTGTTGTAACCGTAAACGTTAGTGTTGTTACCTTAAACGTTAGTGTTGTTACCTTAAACGTTAGTGTCCTGAAACGATAGTGTTATTACTTTTAACGTTAGTGTTGATACCTTAAAGTTAGTGTTGTTACTTTTAACGAAAGTTGTTACTTTTAACGTTAGTGTAGTTACTTTTAACGGACGAGATGTCGTGAACGTTAGTGTTGTTACCTGGAACTTGGGTGTTGTTAAATTAAACATTAGTGTTGTTACATTTAACGTTAGTGTTGTTACTTTAAAGGTTAGTGTTGTTACCTTCAACGTTGGTTTTGTTACCTTAAACGTTCGTGTTTTTACCGTAAACGTTAGTGTTGTTGTCTTAAACGTCAGTGTTGTTCCACTGAACGTCAGAGTTGTTACCTTAAACGTTAATGTTGTTACCTGTTACCTTAAACGTTAGTGTTGTAACATTGAACGTTAGTATTGTTGTCTTAAACGTTAGTGTTGTTTCCCTAAACGTTAGTGTTGTTACCTTGAACGTAATGTTGTAACCTTAAACGTTAGTGTTGTTACCTTAAACGTTAATGGTGTTACAGTGAACGTTAGTGTTGTTACCTTGAACGTTAGTATTGTTACCTTTAACGTAAGTGTTGTTGCCTTAAACGTTAGTGTTGTTAAACGTTAGTGGTGTTACCTTAAACGTTAGTGCTGTTACCTTTAACGATATTATTGTTACCTTAAACGTTAGTTTTGTTACCGTAAACGTTAATGTTTTTACCTTAAACGTCAGTGCTGTTACATTGAACGTTAGTGTTGTTACCGTAAACGTTAGTGTTGTTACCTTAAACGTTATTGTTGTAACCGTAAACGTTAGTGTTGTTACCTTAAACGTTAGTGTTGTTACCTTAAACGTTAGTGTCCTTAAACGTTAGTGTTATTACTTTTAACGTCAGTGTTGATACCTTAAAGTTAGTGTTGTTACTTTTAAGGAAAGTTGTTAATTTTAACGTTAGTGTAGTTACTTTTAACGGACGAGATGTCTTGAACGTTAGTGTTGTTACCTGGAACTTGGGTGTTGTTAAATTAAACGTTAGTGTTGTTACATTTAACGTTAGTGTTGTTACTTTAAAGGTTAGTGTTGTTACCTTCAACGTTGGTTTGGTTACCTTAAACGTTAGTGTTTTTACCGTAAACGTTAGTGTTGTTGCCTTGAACGTCAGTGTTGTTACATCGAACGTCAGAGTTGTTACCTTAAACGTTAATGTTGTTACCTGTTACCTTAAACGTTAGTGTTGTTACCTTGAACGTTAGTATTGTTGTCTTAAACGTTAGTGTTGTTTCCTTAAACGTTAGTGTTGTTACCTTGAACGTAATATTGTTACCGTAAACGTTAGTGTTGTTACCTTAAACGTTAATGTTGTTACAGTGAACGTTAGTGTTGTTACCTTGAACGTTAGTATTGTTACCTTTAACGTTAGTGTTGTTGCCTTAAACGTTAGTGTTGTTAAACGTTAGTGGTGTTACCTTAAACGTTAGTGTCGTTATCTTTAACGTTAATGTTGTTACCTTAAAGATTAGTGTTGTTACTTTTAACGGAAGTTGTTACTTTTAACGTTAGTGTAGTTACTTCTAACGGACGAGTTGAGTGTTACATTAAGTGTAGTTTTCACCTTTAACGTTTAAATTGTATTATTATACCTTACATAAAATGCCCATCATGCTAAATCGCCATAGACAATTTATTTGTAATTTCTTAGTATTAGACGCGAGAGTGATAGTACAGGGTGATAGTAAATCGCAGGGTGATAGTAAATATAATGACATGCGCAGCTTGGATGCGCGTTGGTGTGCCTACTGTTTTGGTGGTCATCGGTTCAGTATGGTGAAATTGCTATTGTTAACTCATCATAACTTCAAAATTACTTCACCGATGCCAATAACTACCAGGGATTTTCTTAATTGCGTTATTTCCAATCCAACGATATAACTTTCATAGCAACTTTCTGAAAAAGTGAAATCTTATTGAAAATGAACCTTATTTTGACCCGAGGGGATTTCGATATAATAAAATAAATATCACATTCATGAGAGGGTGATAGTAAAAATGTTCACCTTTCGGACGATAATAATACCCTCAGAGTGAACATTCTTACTGTTGTTTAGAACAACCTGCAAATGGTCATAACTTCTGTGTTTATCATCCGATTTTGATAATTCTTTCACCCTTTTCCAATTTTCTCAATAATACAGGGTCTTGTTTTATGAAATAACCTACTATATTTCTTATCGATAGTGACAAATTACCTTCCACCCTGTTCCTCGTTATAAAGGGCGGACATATCGCATAAACAATATATGTGTTAGTTTAAAGAAAATATTTTTATTTGTTTGACTTGAAATATAGCAATACATTTAGTAATTTGACGTACAATCAAAATTGTAGCAATAATGTTTCATAAAAAGGGCACCAGATTGTTTGGTCATAAGCCTATATTACCTTTAAGGTAAAACTTCTCATGTATTAAATATAAGTTAAAAGGAGAGGAAGTGGATTTTACATTTAATGGCCTTTTGCATTTTGTGCAGTACGCTTTGTAAGTGGTCTTGTGCGTTTTCTAAGTTGTTATGTGCATTTTCTAAATTGTCTGGTACATTTCATAAGTTGGTATGTGCATGTCTATAGTCAACCACTGTATGTATAATAATACAAACCATAATTTAAACGCCGTACAATCTACTTGCGATGGAAATGTAAATTTAAATTGTCAGCTAATCTACAAAACAATTGCAAATATAATGTACGCACAAATGCGTTGTTAAATATTTACATAACAAAGTTCTACCGGTACCTAAGATTATTGTAGAGAAGAACGTCAATGTTCTGAAACGTCTGATATCACACGACAACCCCCATTACCTGACAACTGAAAAACTGAATACCTTCTCCACCTAAATACAGCTTAGTATTATTAATCAATCAGAGACAATGTCGATTCCACGATGAACCACTCACTACGCCTCTCTCTCTCTCATAAATTACGGAAGCACATAGACGAAACACTCCTCTCTTGGTAGCCGATACGTGGGCACATATTTATTAATGCCATACTGGGGCATCACGTCACACCTTTAAGACGCGTAGAACATGGAAACGGCGGTAAGTTTTGTACCGTGGACTTATGGGTGTGGGTACCCAGCTATTTATGTCATCGGGGAGGCCCTGGGATATGTATCAAATTGAAACAGACCCTGATATTAGTCCATCTACATGTTTCTATAGCGGATATTGAATCAAACATCTTTTGAACAAAGTTTAAAGTTACAATGAGTACACCCAGATTCCTATAAATGTCATTTGATGTTAACAATAGTGTCACGTGATTAATCAAGAACACTTACTGCTTATCGCAGCATCAGCTAAATTTGACCAAAATGTATCATTAAAACACATAGGCATAAAAATAATGCACATACATACTTATAAAAATAATGCACAAACACACTAATCTGTGAATAAAGTCATTAGGTTTGTAGTTTAACACATTTAAAATGCACAACTACCAGGATTCAACAATTAAATTACAAGATACTATGAATATTCAGTATATTCATTTGTTATATACACGTATAGAAAATAAGATAATACATGTTAATCTTTATTACGCAAGATCGACCTATTATGACCGGACAAAATATAACGGTAGTGCTCATGCGGACAATAGCCCCTTCACCCTAGGACATTATCCCCTTCATGATTTTGCTTAGGCGGACAAAAGCCCCTTCTTGATATTGCACATGCGGACAAAACCCCCTTCAACATAGGACATTAGCCCCTTAATAATGGTTCTTTGAAAGCATGAAATAATCAGTCTGTATATGGTGTTGAAATTTTATTTGCATGAATATGTTGTTAAATAACAAAATCCTGACAGATTAAATGTGTATCCAAGTATTAAGCTTTAAAATTCTTTCCGATAAAACAATTTATTTATGATATGCAATGAAATACTGTATTTTATCAGTGAAATAAAAGTGTTATTCCACACTGTGGAATATAGAGTAGCTGCCGGGACTACTTTAGTTGTACTACCATATTTTCCCTAAAATATGTATGTAAAATCATAAAATAAAAAGAAAATTTGTTGTTTTGGAGTGAATAACATATTTTATTTCATCTCAAAGTGAGAAAACTTTATATTTTCACGAATGCTAGAAAACTTTTATATTTTCACTCATGCTTGTATTCGTGAAAATATAAAGTTTTCTCACTTTGAGATGAAATAAAATATGTTATTCACTCCAAAACAACAAATATCCTCTATTTATTCATAATTTTGCTAAGCATCATCTAAGTAGACTGACTTTTTTTGGTAGGTGATAGACGAGGTCTTTATCCTAGACGTTTAACCAATTTTACTGTAAAACTTAAAAGTATTTATGTGTGATTCTTTTAAAATCCTGCATGAACATGTATATGAATATTAATATGATGTATGTATCCGTTTGAAAATTTAATCTTAAATATTGGTATCTATTTACCCTGAGAAAGATTTTTACTTCACTATTGAACCCAGGGAGTTGAACCTAACGATAAAAACCGAGTAACACAAATTGTATGACCTACTGAAAATAAGGTGAAATCTCAACATCTGGGTATGGAAAAGTATGAATAAGATACAACAGAATGTAATATGTTGTATACATATTGTAATTTTCTTTGTTGTCAATCGCTTTTGAAAATTGTGAACTTTGAACTTTTCGTTTCGCGCGCTCAAATTCAGCATTTCCAAAAATTTCAGGCTTTTTCTTAATTTTATTATGGTAGCCCTGGCTTTACTGTTAAATGAGTTCTTTAAATATGGTTCGGATGCGTTGCCGATATTCAAAGGTCGTGACCCCGGCGAACCAAGCAAGTATAGGGGGATTACGTTACTAAGTACTTTGGGTAAATTATTGTCTAAAAATACCATGAACAGCAAAATACCATGTTTACATTGAGGCACAAGCCGGTTTTCGTAAAGGTATGAGCACAGTTGATATTATATTTGTTCTAAGCGGTTTGATGTCACATACTTAAAACCAATCAGGCAAGTTATTTTTCGCTTTTGTGGATTCTAAGAAAGCTTTTGATTTTGTAGCGAGAGATGTTTTATGGTATAAATTAATAAAGTATGGGGTGAGGGGGGAATTTTAGATGTCATCAAATCTATGTATTACAGTGTAAAGTCAAAGGTCAAATATATAAACACGTTAAGCGAGGATTTCACGTGTTTTCTCGGGGTGCATCAAGGGGAGTGTTTGTCACCTTTTTTAAGAAGAAAAAATAACATTTAAATGAGTTGACGGGGTGGATGTGGATATGATTAATTTATGTTTATTATTATACGCGGACGATATTATTTTATTTGCAAAGTCAGCGGAAGCTTTGCAGAAGTCATTGTCAGTTTTAGAAAAATATTGTGAACTGTTAATACAGCAAAGACAAAGATCATGATATTTAGAAAAAGAGGAAGGTTACCAGATAATCTTAAATTTTATTACCATCGAAATTGTAAGCAGTTTTAAATACCTCGGTATTGTGTTCACTTTAGGTGGGACTTTCAATGAAACGGACAAAATGTTGGCCGGACAATCATTAAAAGCTATATTCCAGTTAAATAGATATTTAAACAAATTTATCGAATTATCTCCAAATCATACATTTGATTTATTCGATAAACTAATCTCACCTATATTAAATTACTCGACCGAGGTATGGGAATTTAATAAAGGTAAACAAGTGGAAAGGACACATTAAGGTTTTTGTAAACGTTTATTGGGGTTTAAATGAAATACACAAAATAGCTTTATATACGGTGAAACTGGAAGACTGAGTTACAAAAACAAAAGGTAGTCTATAATTACAAAATACTGGTTAAAATTATGTGCAACTAGCGATAAGAAATACACAAAAATAGTTTATAATATGTTAAGAAAGGATGATGAAAGGCAAATAAAAAAAATAAATAACTGGGTCTCGTAAATTAGACATTTGTTATCAAAAAAGAGTATAATAATGGACCTTTGGAAACGGCCGAGCACGACATTTTAAATATAAGTATCGGGCTCGGCGATCTCCAAAGATCGGCACTGGGTTATTATGAAGTATGGCTAGCTCACGGAGTTGGTGATAGGGACTTGTTTCTCACTGTTTTCAAACAATGTCTCGGGGATGTATTTGTTCAAATTTGAAATACCCAATTAAACGGTTCTACTACAGCGTTATTTCATAGGACAATTGCAGTTTTTAAATACAAACCCCATATCTTGATATTTTAAATAACTCCAAATTACGCTATGCTTTTCCGAGACTTAGACTCTCTACTCACAATAGGAAATAGAGTGCGGACGTTGGAGAAAGCCTATAAGTGTGGTTTTTCATGAAAGGGCATGCAGACAATGCCAGTGCTTCGAAGACGGGTATCATTTCGTTATCGATTGCTAAAATTATACAGAATTAAGAAAATCATACATAAAACAATACTATTGTAAAAAAAACTACATGAAGTTAGTTAAATTATTAAATAGCAAAAACAAAATCGAAGCGATGAAATTATAATTATATGTATCTAAGGCTTTTGATATTAGAACTATTTTGAACAAATACTGAACACGTTTAAATTTATTTCAAGCTGAAATTCAAAAATAATAACAAAAACAAAAATTTATAATATATAAATACAAATATATCCCTTGTGTGGTTCAAAAAAGTCTTTGTATATGTATTGTATTTTAATACTTAACATGTGTGGTATATCTCTCCGTGTGGAAATGTTGCTGTGTTGCTTCTATTCCATGAAATACAGATAGTAGTATTTGTTTAATGTTTATATTGTTGTTAACACTTTAAGATAACGATTATGCTTTTAATTGAAAATATAACAAATAAAGAACAAAATCTCTCCCAAATGGATAACCTTTAAAATTCGGTTACATTTTACGGTTAAAATTAATTTCAACGTATCGTAAACTTGCTAACACATACGTTTATCTTTTGTTTCATTATTCTCGTAATAGTACCGAATGTTTCTATGGTATTGCAAAGCTTTATTATTCTAAGTACATGTACCTAAGAACATTACTAACAAAATGCCATATAACAACATTTATTTGTATATAGTATGTAAACATGTTCATGGGCCATATTTGACTTAAAACAATAAACAATATATATATATGTATATATATAACAATAAACAATATATATATTATATATAAGTTAAAAGGAAAGGAAATTGGTTTTACATTTAATACTATGGAAAGCATCGGCTGCCTTCTGTTGGCCTTTTGTATTTTGTGCAGTACCCTTTGGAAGTCGTCTTGTGCGTTTTCTGGGTTGTTATGTGCATTTTCTAAATTGTCTGTTGCATTTCGTAAGTTGTTATGTGCATTTTCTAAATTGTCTGTTGCATTTCTTAAGTTGTTATGTGCATTTTTCTAAACTATCAGTTGCATTTCGTAAGTTGTCATGTGCATTTTTCTAAATTGTCTGTTGCATTTCGTAAGTTGTTATGTGCATTTTTCTAAATTGTATGTTGCATTTTGTAAGTTGTTATGTGCATTTTCTGTAGTCAACCATTTTAAGTATAATAATACGAACCATAATTTAAATGCCGTACAATCTGCTTGCGATGGAAATATAAATTGTCAGCTAATCTACAAAACAATTACATGTGGCATGTACTCACAAATGCGTGTTTAAATATTTACATAACAATGTTCTACCGGTACCTATGATTAGTGTCGAGCAGAACGCCAATGTTCTGAAACGTCTTATCACCCAACAACCACTCGTCACCTGACAACTGAACAAATGAACACCTTCTCCACCTAAATACAGCTTAGTATTTTTAATCAATCAGAGACAATGTAGATTCCAGGATGAACCACTCTCTCTCTCTCTCTCTCTCTCTCTCTCTCTCTCTCTCTCATAAACTACGAAAGCACATAGACGAAACAACCCTCTCTTGTTAACCGATACGTGAGCACATGTTTATTTTTGACATACTGGGGCGGGGTTACCATGAAGAAACTATCTGGTTCCCATCACACCTTTAAGACGCATAAAAGGTGGAAAAGGCGGTAACCATCCAGGCCACACATTTTGTACCGTGGACTCATGGGTGTGGGTGGTGTGTGTGTGTGTGGGGGGGGGGGGGGCTTGGGGCATGTATCAAATTGATACAGACCCTGGTATTAATCCATCTTCATGTTTCTATAGCGGATATTGAATCAAACATCCGTTTAAAGTTTCAATGCGTACACCCAGATTCCTATTAATGTCATTTGATGTTAAAAATTAGTGTCACGTGATCAGTCAATTACACTAACTGCTCATCACAGCATCAGCTAAAGTTGACCAAAATGTATCTACGTCTTGAGGATGAAGCGGATACTCTAAAGATTGTTCGTTTTTCAGAAGTTGCAGAAGGCTTATTGGATACTCCTTTGTGGGGATGTCTTCCATTAAAACAATGATGATCAGCTTTCTTTTCGTTTCCACGGACTCCGTATGCGCCATGTTCATTTCATAGTCGCACCATTTTTCTTTTAAGTACTTCCGGTTGATTAATAAAATTGACTTCCGGCTACTGTAGATGGCGTGTGTGACGTTTTCCGCGATGGACGCTCCAGGTGTGGAATTTCTATCCCATACCCAGACCTTTAGACCATGAATGCCCTCTAAAGCAGGAACTAACTTTTCCTTTATGAAACTCCCAAGGTTCTTTGAATAGGACACAAAACCATCCTGTTCAAACAGCCATTCAAAACCTTCATGCGCATGTCGACGGTTTCTTTTGTAGTAAATGTACCTCAACTTCCATCGGTATCTGTAAATACAGATGCAGACGATCACGCTTGCAATACAACTTCCCAGACATGCGCCCGTTATGATAATCCATGTCCGGTCTACGCATTGACTTTCCAGAATAGTTATGATGTCATTCACTGCGGCATCATTGTCGAGAAAACGCCGCTTTCCACCCTGTAAGTGACACTGGTCATTTGAAGCAAACTGAAAATACACCCTTGAATTATGCATTCTTTTCAAGAATGGCAGAGTGTGACACGTGCATTCTATCGGGTTTGCAGCCAAATCTACTGTTATATTAGACCCCTTATTGCATTCCTCGTCAACCAAAGAATCCAGGTACAGCATAAGGTTTTCCGGCAACGTGTCCAGCCTATTATTTGACAAATCTAGCCTCTTCAGGCACCGGATTGTGTCTAGAGTAGAATTCCAAACGTCTATCATATTGCCACTTACATTCAGATTCTGTAGCGAATGTAAATCCATGAATATATTCTTGGGTAGATTTGTTATTTTGTTGTTCGACAAATCCAGAAGTGTTAGATTTGACAGTTTTCGGAATGTTTCATTACTTCCAGGCAAGTTTATAGATGCACCAAGGAAGTTTCCCGAAACATTTAAATGCTCCAGTGCGCTAAAAAAATCAAAAAATCCATTTTTAACATCCTTGCAATAGTTTTCCGACAAATCCAAATATTTAACAGACGAAACCCCATGCACGGGACCGATCCACTCGGTAATTAGGTTAAACGACAAATCAACGAATTCAAGTTGGTGCGGTCCGCAAATAATCATTTTGGATATACTAAAATAGAGAAAACTTTGTCTCCATCTGAGATCGCGCAAGTTCTCTGGGAGAAATACTGAAATACAGGGGGGTATTTTTTTCAAACAGTCACATTTTAAGATTCCCAAACCTGACTCATTAGACACATGATGAGTATCCACTGATTGGTGATAATGGTCCTGCAAAAAGGGGTCAAAGTTTAGATGTTGGCGCGATAAATCTAAGCTCTCCACACTCTTCATATTGTTTAAGTAATCAACATATTTCCCATAAGTCATTCTATTCCCAGACAGTGTGAACGTACGTAACTGTTTCGGCAGTCTGTTTAGATTTAGAATCTGTTCATCCAACACCTCCAGCTTATTTAAATCCATATGTAGCACGGTCAGGTTTTGGAGCGTTCGAAGATGTTCCACGTGCTTAAGTTTCAGTTTTGTGCCTCTTTCATACTGCTCGTGTATATGATTCACGTTTAGAAGTCCTAGCGTAGACGAATGTCTTAGTCCATACAAGGCTGCGTTCATTCCTTTGAATGTTAGTTGATCATTATACGAGATGTCGAGTACTTCCAAGTTTCTTCTAAGTGGTAAAAGTGCGTCTGCGCCTATGGAAGAGATATTACACGACGACATCCACAGACGCTTGATTTGTGGCAGGTGTGTGAACGTGGAGTTTCGGACGTAGGACATGTTACACGCTCCAGGTGAGCGACCTGACAGGCTGACGTTTGCTAGACTCGTAAGATTCTCAAATCCAGGCCCAAATACACAATCCGAGCAAGCGTCTATGAAAAGTCCCTCTAATTTCTTCATATATTTCATCTCTTCGCCCAACCCGTCAAACGACGTTATTATGTTTTGCTTCATGTTAATGTTTGTTAAATTTACGAATGGTTTAAAAACTCCATTTTCGAAACTCGCTTTCGATGAGAGATTGTTTTGTGTAAGGTTCAAGTATACCAGTTGCGACAATCCCGTAAAGGCGCCTCCATGAATGAATGTGATATTATTTTCTGACAGGTACAACAATCGTATGTCCTTTATATTAATAAAAGCGTTTTCGTTTACGGACGTTATCAAGTTGGAACTCAGATCCAACAGACACATTTGTTTCGGGTGGTCGCGATAGCTTGAAGGTACCTGCGTTAGATCCATATTATTGCAACCCATGATGTACCAGGTATCTTTACCGTTCCGACAGTGTTCTTCTAAAGTTGGGTCGTCTATGCTACGGATGGTACAGTTGGCTACATTCTCACCAAGGACAGTCGATGTAGCAAGGACCATTGTAACTGGTAACAGATACCATGACAGCAAACTCGAAACAGTCAACGTCATTATATTATTCTTTGATCTGAAAATATTTAAAAATAAAAAAGAGTCAAATTTAACAAACAAAAACACCCCCAAATGTTCCCCCTCCGATGAAAACTGCTCTACTTAGTAAACATTTTGAAAACGCATATTGTGTGACCGAACAGAAAGTACTTTGGGTTGGTACAATACAATTGTATACTGCATCATGTCTGGGGAATTTTCTTCTGATCAGATACGCTTTCAGGATAGCGGCCATTTTGTATTTTACAGGAAATTGAAATTCGTAAGACTAATATGAACCATCTACAATCTTCCTCCGAATTTCCAGTGGTTGGAGAGAAGTATCTACCACGCATGAGTCCTGTATATACTCCTCAAAATAATTTAAGGACCACAAAATAGAACAGTAATAATCACTTAATATTTAATATTATGGATTTTATATTCATATAAAAAGTTAATACATGTGTGTAAAGTAACAATTGTAAACGGAATATAACCATGGATATAGATACCCAGGTCTATGATATAACTACACTGAACAAAATTTATAAGTATCAACCTTTGTATCTTAACTAACTTTCTTATTTTAAATATATTTTAGAATAAATATATGATAAGTATTTTGTTTTGACCCATAGTTTGTAAAACATTTATTTTTTGTTTAAACTGCTACATCTTTTGAGAGTTACCCAACCTTTATATGAAAACATGAAATGTGCTGATAAAATACATAACATGAGTCAAAGATCGCTTAAAGATATAAAATTCTTAAAATTGGAACGAAATAATAGAAAAAACATATAAATTTGACCCATTTATCGCAGATTTTCCGTCTATAAAAAATGAAATATGGATAATCTTAAATTACCTCCCTTTAAATTGAATATTGTTTGAAATTCAAGTAACTGTAATTCAGCGTTAACATTAAATATTTCGAAAATTTCTTTTGCAAACGCATTTGTAGTGGTAATGCTAGTAAAACATGATGTCAAAATAATTTAAACTGGCATATTTTAGAATAAGGAACATCGAAAGCTTCACTAATTCGAAATACTTAATAAAATCCTATATACCCAGTTGTATATGTGTTATAACTTAATTCTAAGAAAACACATTGACTTAAACGTTTTAAAATATGTTCATGCAATCAGAGCAGACGATTTACTCTCGTTATTTTGCAGTTTAACCGTATCTCTAATCAAGCCCAAAATACACAAAACTATGAGAATATTATTGACATATTCTTAGGTTGGTCCTTAGCAATTTGGTTTAGTGTAAACTTAAAAATTGAAAAAAGACAGTCAATTGTTCAATTACAGCACTATAAAAAAAAGGACCCAAATCTAAACATGGTCCTTAAATTATTTTGAGGAGTATATATGCCTTTATTAACAAAAGTAGTGGCCGCTGACAACCATCTAGGATATATTATACAAATGTGGAATTAGACCTACTAGTAGTACATGTCATGCTGATCGATCTGGTTAAGGGCCGTACATGTCATGCTGATCGACCTGGTTAAGGATCTCTTGGAGTTCTAGAGAAGTAGCAGTAACAAAATGAGTAATGGTCTAATATCAGTATATCTGATAGTTCTCAAGAAATAGCTGAAACAGTTTGTGTCATGGTCTGATATCACTGTGTCTTGTGGTTCTAAAGAAGTAGCGGAAATAACTTTGGTGTGATATCAATATATCGTGTAGTTCTAGAGAAGAAGCTGTAACAATGTGTGTTATGGTCTGATATAACTGTATCTTGTGGTTCTAGAGAAGTAGCGGAAATAACTTGAGTGTGATATCAAGATATCTTGTAGTTTTAGAGAAGTAGAGATACTAATTTGGGTAATGGTCTGATATCAATTATCAATATATATTGTAGTTCTAGAGAAGTAGCGGTAATAAGGTGGGTAATGGACTGATATCAGTATATCTTGTAGTTCTAGAGACAAATCGGTAACGATTCGTAATGGTATATCAATATATCGCGTAGTTCTACAGAAGAAGTGGTAACAACTTGCGTTATGATCGGATAGTATCACTATATTTTGTAGTTTGTAACAATTTGGGTAATGGTATGATATCAATATATATTGTAGTTCTAGAGAAGAGGCTACAACAATTTGTGTTATGGTCTGATATCAGCATATCTTGTAGTTCTAGGCAAGTAGCGGTAAAACCTGGGTTATGGTCTGATATCACTGTATATCTTGTAGTTCTTGGCAAGTAGAGGTAACATGGGTTATGGTCTGATATCACTGTATATCTTATAGTTCTTGGCAAGTAGAGGTAAAAACATGGGTTATGGTATGATATCATTGTATATCTTGTAGTTCTAGGCAAGTAGAGGTAAAACATGGGTTATGGTCTGATATCACTGTATATCTTTCAGTTCCAGATAAGTAGAAGTAACAACTTGGGTAGTGGTATGATTTCAGTATATTTTGTAGTTCTAGAGAAATAGAGATAACAATTTGGGTGATGTTTGATATCAATATATCTTGTAGTTCTAGAGAAGTAGCGGTAACAACTTGGGTAAGGTATGATGTCAGTATCTCGTGTATCTCTAAAGAAGAAGTGTAACAATGCGTGTTATGGTCTGATATCATTGTATCTTTTGGTTCTAGAGAAGTAGCGAGAACGACTTGGGTAATGGTTTGATATCAATATATTATGCAGTTCTAGAAAAGTGTTAATAACCACTTGAGTAATGGTATGACATCAATATCTCCTGTAGTTCTAGAGAAGTAGAGATAAGAATGCGGGTAATGATCTGATATCAGTACCTCTTGTAGTTCTAGAGAAGACGCGGTAACAACTTGAGTTATAGTCTGATATCAATATATCTTGTAGTTCGTAACCATTTAGGTTATGGTCTGATATCAATTTATCTTGTAGTTCGTAACAATTTGGGTAATGGTATGATATCAATATATATTGTAGTTCTAGAGAAGTAGCGGACACAATTTGGGTAATGCTCTGATATTAGTATCTATTGTAGTTCGTAACAAGTCGGGTAATGGTATGATATCAATATATATATATATATATTGTAGTTCTAGAGAAGAAGCGGTAACAACCTGGGTTATTGTCAGATATCAATTTATCTTGTAGTTCGTAACAATTTGGGTAATGGTATGATATCAATATATATTGTAGTTCTAGAGAAGAAGCGGACACAATTTGGGTAATGCTCTGATATCAGTATCTCTTGTAGTTCGTAACAAGTTGGGTAATGGTATGATATCAATATATATATCTTGTAGTTCTAGATGAGAAGGGTAACAACTTGGGTAATGGTCTGCTATCAATATCTCTCATAGTTCTAGAGAAGTAGCGGTAACAACTTGGGTAATGGTCTGATATCAATATATATTGTACTTCTAGGGAAGTAGCGGTAACAACTTGGGTAATGGTTTGATATCAGTATATCTTGTAGTTCTAGGAAAGTAGCGGTAACAACTTAGGTAATGGTCTGCTATCAATATCTCTCGTAGTTCCAGAGAAGTAGCGGTAAAAACTTGGGTAATGGTCTGTTATCCATATATCGTGTAGTTTTAGAGAAGAAGGGTTACAACTTGGGTAATGGTCTGATATCAGTATATCTTGTAGTTCTAGAAAAGTAGCGGTAACAACTTGGGTAATGGTCTCATATCAATATATCGTGTAGTTTTAGAGAAGAAGGGTAACAACTTGGGTAATGGTCTGATATCAATATATCGAGTAGTTTTAGAGAAGACGGGTAACAACTTGGGTAATGGTCTGATATCAATATATCTTGTAGTTCTAGAGAAGTAGCGGTAACAACTTGGGTAATGCACTGATATCAATATATCTTGTAGTTCTAGAGAAGTAGCAGTAACAACTTGGGTAATGGTGTGATATCAATATATCTTGTAGTTCTAGAGAAGTAGCGGTAACAACTTGGGTAATGGTCTGATATCAATATATCGTGTAGTTTTAGAGAAGAAGGGTAACAACTTGGGTAATGGTCTGATATCAATATATCTTGTAGTTCTAGAGAAGTAGCAGTAACAACTTAGGTAATGGTCTGATATCAATATCTCGTGTAGTTCTAGAGAAGTAGCGGTAACAATTTGGGTAATGGTCTGATATCAATATCTCGTGTAGTTCTAGAGAAGTAGCGGTAACGAAGTGGGTAATGGTCTGATATCAATATCTCGTGTAGTTCTAGAGAAATAGCGGTAACAAATTGGGTAATGGTATGATATCAGTATATCTTGTAGTTCTAGAGAATTAGCGGTAACAACTTGGGTAATGGTCTGATATCAGTATATCTTGTAGTTCTAGAGAAGTAGCGGTAACAACTTGGGTAATGGTCTGATATCAATATATTGTGTAGTTTTAGAGAAGAAGGGTTACAATTTGGGTAATGGTCTGATATCAATATATCTTGTAGTTCTAGAGAAGCAGCGGTAACAACTTGGGTAATGCACTGATATCAATATATCTTGTAGTTCTAGAGAAGTAGCAGTAACAACTTGGGTATTGGTCTGATATCGATATATCTTGTAGTTCTAGGGAAGTAGCGGTAACAACTTGGGTAATGGTCTGATATCAGTATATCTTGTAGTTCTAGAGAAGTAGCAGTAACAATTTGGGTAATGGTCTGATATCGGTATATCTTGTAGTTCTAGAGAAGTAGCGGTAACAACTTGAGTAATGGTCTGATATCAATGTATCTTGTAGTTCTAGGGAAGTAGCGGTAACAACTTGGATAATTATCTTTTATTACAAGTTCTAGGGAAGTATCTGTTGTTGTTCTAGAAAAGTAGCGATACAAACTTGCGGTTATAAAGAACTACCGATAGCAAACGTTTCTATTTTAGTTCTTTAATGGAGTTGGAGGGAACATCTTGGATTTCGCGGAAACTGATACATTTCACTATAGACCAACAATTCATTGGGAACAAACTCACTGTGAGGTTTCGTGATATTTATAGGAAATATATAGGAGAAGCAGCAATAGTTGTTTAAAGTCTTTATATGTAAATACATTCCAACAAAATGAATTTTACTTTGGATCGACCATCTTTTTAAGAATTGTCTCCCTTTATAATGAGAGGTTTTAACTAAAGATATATCTTTAATTGCTTTAATGAAATACATGACAATCTTCAATTATGTATTGATAGATATAATAGGAATCTTGATTCAATTTTTTAAATGTCATTTACTTTAAAACTTCAAGTACATTCTAAATAGCAGCCAAATAAAAAAAAATGTTTTTGTTTTATTCGTTATGTTTAAAACATTTCACACTAAATTAATGATTCAATTTTTTCCACAATTTGAAATTTGGCAAACTGACTTATTTTAAGCAGATAGTCAAATTTAAGAAGAACAACAACAACCGTATAACCGCATTTTTTTCAAATCCATATTGCTGTGTGTCCGTTAAATCCATATTGCAGTGTATCCTTAAATCAATATTGCAGTGTGCCCCTTTAAATCAAGATTGCAATGTGTCCCTTTAAATCAAGACTGCATAGTGTCCCTTTAAATTCAAGATAACAGTGTATCCCTTTAAATCAATATTGCAGTGCGCCCATTTATATCAAGATTGCTGTGTGCCCCTATAAATCAAGATTGCAATGTGACCCTTTAAATCAAGACTGCAATGTGTCCCTTTAAATTCAAGATAACAGTGTATCCCTTTAAATCAATATTGCAGTGTGCCCATTTAAATCAAGATTGCAGTGTAACTTTAAATTCAAGATTGCAGTGTGTCCCTTTAAATCAAGTCTGCAGTGTGTCCCTTTAAATTCAAGATAACAGTGTATCCTTTCAAATCAATATTTTCGTGTGCCCATTTAAATCAAGATTGCAGTGTAACTTTAAATTCAAGATTGCAGTGTGTCTCTTTAAATCAAGACTGCAGTGTGTCCCTTTAAATTCAAGATAACAGTGTATCCCTTTAAATCAATATTGCAGTGTGCCCATTTAAATTCAAGATAGCAGGGTGTCCCTTTAAATTCAATATTGCAGTGTCTACCTTTAAATTCAAGAGTGTGGTGTGTCGCTTTTAAATCAAGATTGCATTATGTCGCTTTAATCAATATTGCAGTGTGTCCCTTTAAATTCAAGACAGCAGGGTGTCCCTTTAAATCAAGAGTGCAGTGTGTCCCTTTAAATCAAGAGTGCAGGGTGTCCCTTTAAATCAAGAGTGCAGTGTGTCCCTTTAAAATCAAGATTGCATCGTGTTCCTTTAAATCAATATTAGCCTTTTGGCCAAATTGATATGCTATGTGCCAGACTGGAGGCGATCTGATGAAATTATGCATGAAAATCTGAATAAACAAAAGATGTCACGATGAGTGGTTTTCAGTTTCATTTTCGCCTATGTAATAATTTACAGGTCTCGGTGTTAAAGGGACAAACGGCAGTCTTGATAAAAAATATTTAAAAAAATCCCGTTAGTTTTTTTGCATAACTTGCATTTTTTCAATCATTAATATTACTTACAAGGATGAGTATGAAGCCAATTGGCGTTTTCTAATAATAACTGTTGATTAAATTGCACCAATACTATAGTCAACCAATGGTAGAATAAGAAAACATGAAAACTTAATTATTTGTTTGTTGTTGATTATCTGCAAGCAAATTTAAAGTCAGACTGGTACTGATTAATAAAACGAGACGATAATTGTAATGCTTGATAAATACTTTAATTGCCATGTGTCCCTTTAAGTTTGATTTGGTTATTGGTTTATGACCTAATATGGATGGTTGATCATAACTATTAATTATCATGCTTCACTGCTATGAGAAGTTGTGTTTTGATTGAATTACATGTATTTAGTTACAAGTACTACTGATTCGAATCCCACTGGGAGCTCGACTTGTGAGGAAGTGTCGATTTTTACGGATGGCGGGAAATGTGCAGTACTGGTTCTACCCAGGAAAAGTGGGTGGTCTGCCTCCACCACAATAAAATCGACTGCCATATATTATAAAATGACGTAAAACGCCATACAAACAAACACTGATAGAAATATATCTGCACGTCTGCGGTAAACTGAACTTGTTCAGATAAAGACTGAACTTGTTCAGATAATGTTAAGTCAGAGAGATATAAGAATCGAAAGGAAATAATTCATAAAAAAACTAGTAAACATCTTACCAGTGATGTCGAAAGACTTCCTTGCCATAAATATATCGATCGTATTTTTTGGAAGTTGAAACTTTAATATAATTTCCTTGTGTTAGTCGAACGACTTCCTTGCCATAAATATACCGATTGTATTTTTTATCAAATCTGAGGACTAGGAAGTTGAAACTTTAATATAACTTCCTTGTGTTATCGTTAACTGGTGTAGCGTAACGTAGGCGGTTGTCACGACTCGATATAAACGGGACATGTGCCAAACTCCCCACAGTGGTTACTTCGGCATGTGCACGTTTGATCGGTCGTTTATGGATGTGTAATCATTAAGAAAAATTGCAACTCAAATAATCTTCGATATTTTTACACGAAATTTCCAGTTTAATAAGTTTACACATTTATCTCGAAAGTGCTGTATGCATATACTGTAACACTATCTCTTATTCTCTCTATCCTTCTATACTAACGTAATGCAACCCTGTGGTTAACGTCGCCTTTAACAACCGTTCAGTCATATCACGACCGTGTCTACTCGTAGAGCTCGTTATTCAACTTAAATTTATATAAAACGGGCATGCTGTCCTAGAACTACCATTTATATGCTGACCGTCAAGCAAGGGAGATACTAATACATGTATTACAGTTTTTGGTATGACCCGGCCGGGGATTAAACAAATGACATCCCACATGCGAAGCGGATGCAAAATAATATATCAAATAAGATGTATGCCTAAACCTTACAGACCTTAAGCTACCAAAAGAACACCTCCCCACTCATTTGCTACAGGATTTAGTATGCTTGCCATCTGAGAGTGGTGGACAAAGGGTGTGGCCTCCAAATGATAAACCTTACCATTACAGTATCGTGTTTTAAAAAGTATTACACATGTTACACAATCATCAAGAATATTGTACATGCAACACATTGGTATGGATAGCTTATACGAGCGGCATTTGAAAAGTATTACTCAGTACGGGGCTTTACGCAATTACGTAGTGCATGGTTCCGGTCACTAAAAGTAGTCTCCCTTCACCCGAACACACTTTTCTAATCTGTAAATGCATTTTAAAGGCGTTATAATTTATTTGGATAATATGAAAATAGGTACTACCTATAAGAACGGGGAAAGCGATTTATTGGAAATTTTGCAAGCTGAACAATATTAAACTGTAACTGTAAACTGTATCAAACTCAATCATACATGATACTGGACTCACCAAATAGTAGAACTCATCCAAATTATGAAGCACTCCTGGTAATTCTGTATCATGGCTGTTGGCTGAGGTTTGATGTGGTTTCCACTGAAATGTGTTAGAGGTAATTAACAACAGTAAATTTAATGGTAGAGGCAAGGATCTGGCAAATGAGAATGACATCCAGGGACTGGGTCCAGGACCAGAATCCAGACCCCTAAAATGCAATGTAGACAATTATTTACAACATGAACAATGTAACCTTAAAACGTGAAACTTATTTTGTCTTCAACTCATAAAAACAATAAGCATACTGTACTGATAAATGATTACCTGTTCCCGTTTCCATTCTGCCATTTCCATAATCCATCGATGTAGCATTTTATATTTAAGCACTAAATTAATTGAAGTGGTTTGTTACTGAGGTTCCTATCATTAGTCATGGTAATTTATGGCAATTTATACTTTTAATAATGTATACAGTTAGCGACTGACACGTCACCCACCGTTCAACATTATTTGTTTAAAAAAATAAAATTGAGATGCAATACGAATATTTCGTGGATATATTAGGTACATGTACTAGGTTCCAATAAGGTACTATGGGTAGGTACCAATAAATCAGTATTTCATTAAGTTGCCGTACCAATAAACCAATATTTCATTACGTTGCCTTCAAATATGTATTTAATTAGAGAACATTCCAGATCCATATTAAACGTGATATTGTGTATATTATTTAAGTTATTTGTGTTCATGGTGTTTTTGGACAATTTGTTGTTGCATAAAGTTAGCGACTGTCATGTCACCCACCTTTCAACATTATTTGCCAAAAAAATAATTCAATTACAATATGAATAATTAATGTACATATAATTATAAAGCACCCCTAAATGCATTTTTCACTAAGTTGCCTATAAATATGCATTTCATTTGAGAACTTGGTTCATTATACTCAGTTCTGAAGTAAATATGATATTGTAGTTCATTAAAAAATATATGTTATTTAAGTTATTTGTTTAGTTGTGGTATTTTTGGGCAATTAAGTGTTGTATATATCGAAGGTTCAGGACTTATTCATATGTAGTTACCATAGTTTTGCACTGACCCCTCGATATTAAGTGTCATCTTAAATATTTTTGTGTAGCAAATGCAGTATTTACAGCAGAACATTGTAGCTATATACAAAACTATATTTTGACAATGCTAATGTAAAAAAACTACTAATTTACCCCACAACACGTAATTTCAGACCAAAGACATACCATCCCAGATTGATAACCTTAGCATGGTTATCCCAATTCTATCCCAATTCTAATGCTTTTCCATTTAAATGCTACAAATATTAAGTAAAATCGTACATACATAATTGTTTTTCTATCAAAACTCAAATTAATCGGTAACATCATTTTGTTGATGTCGTCCGATGACTTTGCGTCCGATGACTATGTACAACGTTATGTGACATCATATACTTTGCAGAAGGTAAATTGGCTATTTTACGGTCGCAAATTTGATATGTTAGCCAACGGAGTGATGTGTTACATTATAGATCTAGCATTAGAATAATTATTGAATGTTCCGGTGTTTTTTAATTAATACATTTTATATGACCTTTTGAAATCCCAGATATGCTCATCATTGTCACTCTCTGAGTCACTTTCAGGTGAAATCTGTAGGTCATTTGAAATTTCCATGCCAATAGATTTGCACATGAAATTGTACCACTTGTTCTTCAGTTCATTATTTGCATGAACACCATCATAGAGGTTTTTGTAAGACATACTTTTAACCTTTTTTTTACTTTTCCCATTTCGGCCTCTCTTTTTTGTTTTAAAGATGAACAAATCTCTATCCCACCTTAAGGAGTGTTTTGCGTATACTTCATTTAATTTGGAGATGTGATTGTTTATTTCTTCAATATCATTTTCTAAGTTAATTTGTTGTTCTTGTTTTTGATCGAAAGTGTAAAGACATTGATAAAGTTTTCGTTTGGAAATGTTATATTCTGCATATTTTTTCAGTGAAACTGGAGGTATGTGAGCAACTTTGAAATTGATGTTTTTTGCCTGCATGTCCTTATATAGGGTTTCTATTTGAGTCAAAAGAACGTTTTTGTTTCCCTCATCAGGAATATATGCAATTTCTGTACCACCAGAATGGGTTATTTTTTTGGTAAGATTGCAATTAATTTATTTATTGTGCTAGTTACAACTGAAATAATACTGATTTTGCCACCTGGAATAACAGACGTATGGGTTTCAAAATTTTCAAATTGTTTGTAAGAGCTCACAAACTTTTCCAGGCCAGCTCCACGTGAGTCTGTTGCCAGTATGACGTGTTCATCTGTAAATAGAATACAACTTTATAATTTGAGTCATAACTTGTAATTTAGTTTACAAGTAGCAATAATGGTGTGTCAGGGTTAAGATGCTGATCAGTAAGTTGTGAGTTTGAGTTCGAGCAGCAGAACTTGTGTCTGATTAAAATCACTGTCTTACATAGGAGTATAATTTATCATCGTTATAATCACTAGCCTAAATGAATGAAAAATTGTCAACAGGCCATACATCACTTCAGTTTTGTTAATGACGAAACACTAAATGTAAACGTATGTTGTTGTTTTTTATAAATTGTTCTTAAATAGAAGATAAAAGTATTTGTTTCATTTGACCACCACCTGCTTTAAAACTAAGTTATATTGTTTATATAAAATGTCATTTAGCTGATTGAACTTATTATTGAATGGTAGTAAATTGTAATAGCTTGTTTGAAATTTAAATATTCATTTTATTGAGTTGCACATTTTTCATATTTATATGCAGTTTTGAATGTCGGTAGTGAATGTGAAACGAGCTTCATAGTAAATTAAATTACATTATAATTTAGTACCATAAATGTTAGTACCAACAATAACATGCCCTGGGAAGTTGGTAATGATAAATAACTGCAAGAAACTTTAACATTGTCAGTGTATTTTCAGACCACAGAATAGTCATTTTCCACTGTACAAAGATAATGATTCAGTTACATGTAGCTACATCTGGAAAATCGGTTAGCGGTTGACATACCACCCACCAACTTTCTAGTAATTAACTATTTATATACTGATCTCACTTTTTTGTTATTTATGTGGTTTTGAACGCCGTAAGTGAATGGCAGACAAGTTTCATGGTAAAATTACCATTCACTATCTTCGTTGAAAACCGCATAATTAGCGAAAATTTACAAATTATTTTTATATTTACATTATTTGAACTATTTTCCAATGGTTTTACTACATACCATAGTGTGCCTTGGGAGGTTGGTAAGCATAATTAAGTGAAAGATAAATATCGTCAGTGTATTTTCAGACCACTGTGTAACAGTGTTTTCAAACCACGGAATAGAGCATGCACTTGAAAACAGTGATAGTGTATTCATAAATATCACCCAGAAGCAGTACATGAAATGCAGCATAGAGAGCTTTCCGAAAACTGTCAAAGTACAAAGATAATGACAAGTTATATGTAGATACATTTGGAAGATCGGTTAGCGGTTGACATACCACCCACCAACTTCCAGTTTTTGTAAATAACTTGGTTTAGAATCTATTCTTCCGTTATGATTGATTCTTCGTCTAGTTTTGACAAGATATATTCGAAAGCAACATCGTTGTCGAGATTTGCAAATACTCTCCTGGTATCTTTTGTTAATTTATTGATTCGTCCAATCTCGTTTTTCCTAGCAAGTGTTGTTGGTGTATTGACAACATGGCAAATTCTGTCCTCATTGACCAGCACATTTGGATTCCAGGCAAAATCTGGGGGTGCTTCAATGGAACCAGCAGATTTTGCTCTTGACAGTGCTACGAAGAGTGCTCCTGGAGTTCTTGATTCAAAATATTTTGTTCCAGGGTCAATAACAATGTATCTATTTGCTTCGCCAGTGCCAATAGTCATTCCCTGACAGCGATGTATTGTTGTGCCCCAACCCAGTCTCAAGGGTATCTGCTGTCGTTTACAGCCGTGGCAAAAGCAGTCAATATGTCTTTCTACTGGCACTATTGGTACTACAGTTGGTTCATTGTAGATGAATATTGGCCCAGTATACTTTGGGAACGCAACCATAACCACATCTGGTATGGAGTCTTTCGGAGTTCTGCCATCAAGGTAAATAATGTCAATGACTTCGCCCATTGAACCATTAAATAGACCATAAGAAACACAGAGGTTGCTTGTCAGCATAACTTTACAGCCTCTGCATAGATGTAGAGTGTTAAGTAATCCACCGGCTTTATTATTAGATGCAGTCTTTGCATGTGGACCTGTGTTTACTGCAAGAATTCGTGCAATAGGGGCAGTTTCTTTTGCTTTCAGTAGTTGACTTTTATTGTGGTCCCATTCTGCTGTATGGGATGGAAAAACAAAAAGCCCGTTATCAGTCATGTCTTTCAATAACTCTACACCATAAGTGACTTTCAAGTTATCCCACTGAAAACATTGCAGCCATTGTGTGTCCTCTTTGGTCATACTATAATCTCTTAGTGACATCAAAACTTTCTTCAGCTGCTGTTGGTCGCTGTTTTGACGGACAATGTTTTTTAGTTCTATTGCTTGTGTGAACTCCTTCCATACCAGTGCCCCATGTATTGCAGCGGGGATCTTGCTCTTCCCAACATTATACACCGGGGAGTCACAAACAGGGGGAAGTTGCACATCGTCTCCAAGAAATATAACGACTGGCAATCCTCCCCATGGCTGTGCAGCATGTTTTATACCATGTCTACACATGAACTCCATCCACCCCAGGGTTGTACTGCCTACTAGTGATCTTTCATCAACTAACAGAGCAATGAGATGTTGACAGTTGTCTTGAATGTTTTTGCCCTTAACTCCATCTGGTGGGGACATTTCCTTCCTAGCTTCAAAATTTGTTGGCAGTTTAAAAAAACTGTGGATAGTTTTGCCTGAAATCAGGTTTGCACTGTTTCCAGTTGTGCATAGAACTTGTACTACTGTATTGTTGTTGAACAATTTTCGGGTTGCCTATACCAAGCATTTGATCAAAAAAGATTTTCCCGAACCAGCTTTACCAGAGACAATTAGTCGAAGAGGCTCAACAGATGATGGACTTTCTTTGTATTGAATAAGCGTGGTCATAACCAGATTAAATGCAAACCGTTGATCTTTGTTCATAGAAGGCAATTGTATTTCAGGAAAACTGGGAGAATCATCATGGTCTTCGTCAAGTGTGGCTAACCATTTCGAACCATATCCCTGAGGATAGCTCCTGTTTGTTCTGCTCCAGTCATAATCTGGTCCCCCATCATCAAATTTAAACTCTGCAGTTGAGTCTTCGTACTCGCAATGTGGCTGTAACAGTTGCATCCATTCTGGTTGTTCGGCTTGCATATCATCCGGCTCCGCGTCTTCGACATGTTCTGCGGGTTCATGGCGTTTTGCTCTCTCAACATCAGCTTTGACAAAATTTGGGCACTGCTCGGTTTGTAGAAAATCAAGCATGAGTTCTGCCCATGTTCTATTTGTATCTTTAACGTCATCAATTTTTCGCCAGTTTGGTTTATGCAACAAAAGCATAGATCTGCAAAAGTCTTCGTTGAGTGGCCAAGTAGCTCTAATTGAACTTCCGCTGATCACAGGTACTCTGCCATGTTTGCATACAAACTCGTACCATGAACATGTGTCCTCTTTTGGCCGGGCCAAATACTTATCAAGCGGCGTACTCTTGGTAAGAGTTTGTCCTGTACGCTCCAAAACCCTTGACCCTGAAAGACTTATAGTTTGAAATTGGTGGCTGCAGCGATAAATTGGCAGAGATAGAAGTTCATATGAAGCTTCCATACTTGAAATGTCACGCTTAACCGTGTTCATGAGAAGCTTGGTACAAACGGTTTTGGCACTTGCTCCAGCACTTTCATCTGCTGCATTTGCCATGTCATTGAATAGGTCAACAACTACTCCTGTGGGCTGATTTCCCTTACAGGCATATCCCGTAATATACTTTTCTGTTGCAATGATTTCATTGACCGATGGATTTTCAGGGGGGCTTTTGGACAAAATGAGGGATATATCTCCATTTGCCCTCCAACCCTGGGTGTGGTATTTGGAGTGTTGCACCATCTTTGGATGGTCTCGACTCATTTCTAATCAAAGGGACCCATTTTTGTCCTTAACTATAGCCGGTGATGTTCTCAGCATCTTTCCTGGTTTTTGCTGTGTTCCAAATTCCATCCTGCATACCTTTTTGCCATGTTGTGACTTTAAGCAGTAGTCAGAACACCTGTGCAAGTTGATTCTGTTTGTCATCAAGAGGTGATCTTCCAGAATGGACTCTTGGGTTTGGCTCACATCCATCAACAGTTTGATCAATGGGTTTTGTTCTTCAGGAGGTGCAGGCGCAGTTCCCTCTGGTGGTGGCCATAAATCTTTTCGGGGATTGCCATCAATGTTAGAACCTGCCGGGTGCAATGCTGTCATACCAAAACAAGATTTTGCCCAGTTTGACAGTTCTTCTGCAGTTTGGTCTTCAGTCAAACCTTTTTGAATAGACTGGTGTATCAAGTTGTGCGGTTCACGATCACTGCGCCAGCATAGCCCATGCCAGTGGATCATACCCCTTGATTTGGCGAATTCCTGTCTATACCAGTATGTATCGACACCAAAGGCAGGATGCATGACAGTGTTGAAGTATGATTGGGTTCGGAGGTCAAAATAGTGTGAAACAATGTGTGTATTTTTTTGTAGCACAGAAAACAGTGTATTGCGATTACTCAGGTCAACTGCAACACCAGATGTCTGTACAGTGTATAGTTCAAGTAATCTTCTCAGAGCTTTGAAATAATTCTCTGCGCAACTCCCTGTGGTGAAAAATGATGGCAGACCTTTGCCTTCATTGATTTGAAATTGTATCAATGATCTAAGTTCCCTGTTTCTCTGAGCCCAGTATTGGGATGTACCACGTAGGCAAGCTCCAAAATAGAGCACTTTCTGCGCAATAGAGCTGTCACCATTTTTTATTTTTTATTTAAGATCCGAAAGTAAGATTTGGTCGTCTCCAAGCTGTTGCTTTACAATGTATGTGCTCTGTTCCAATGTTCGCTTTCGCATGATAATGTTATGTACGATGAACTTGAAGTACTGGTGATGAGAAAAACGACCATCTTCATACCACATCAGATGTTCAGCCCATTCTGACATAGATGTACATGTTCTTGGGCGGTTTATGTGAAAGTCAGCTAAACCATATGGGAACAAGCAAGGAAATGCAAGGGTGAAAAAATATTTGGTTGTAAACTCTGATAATGGACAGTCATCCCGAGTGGGCCATGGAATACATACATATTTTCGCCCGGCAGTAACTGGCCCATGGTCTGGACCTACAACATCTTTCACTACATTTTCTACTTGCTTCTTGATATCAACACTTTCCTCCGGAAGTGTAACACCTGAAACTGTATCGGTGTCTACCTCACCAGGATCTACTTGCTGAAAAGCAGGCCCTTCATCATGGGTTTGGTTTCTTCCTAAAGGATTTGTCTCTATTGTATCAATTTGTATTGGAGCATTTTCAGGTAAGCCATTTAGTCTATGTTGACTTATAATGATGTCAGAATAGGCAGGATTGTTGCTTTTTAACCAGTAAAGAGCCTTTTCTACAACAGAGCGACGCACATTAAACTCTTTACTAGTGTCATTTGTTCCTGTTTTGCGAACACGTATCATTTTGATTTCTTCAGGAAGTTTAGGGAGTATTTGCGCAGGTTCGTTAACATTTTGAGGAAAAGTGACACAATGACCATTTGCTGCTATGCCTCCCATGTTTGAGCATATGGATATGTATCACAGGTGCTATTCGACAAATGAGCTGTTGTTCAACAAGTGTTAAGTTTTGCAACTCATTTGGTACTGGCAATGGATTCATGTTATTTTCAGACGAAAAAAATTTGACTGTGTTTTTGTCAGCATAACAACGATGACAAAGTTGATCTGATGCCATTTTCATCTCTAAGCGACGTTCGTTGCATATTGAACATTGTTGAAATGTGTAGGACATTTTTGTTTTAATTCAAATGCTCTTATGCAGTCCATTGCTGTGTTGAACTGATTGTCAGTTGTTAAAGGTGGTGATGTTGGCAGTTCATCAATGTTAACATCTAGCCTTTTTTCTGCATTTTTTACTGCGTGCGTGTTTCTCTTGTGTCTAAGAATATTTTCTTGTATTGTTTCTTTTTTTGCTGGAGCTTGAAAACGAACACCTAACTTTCTGCATTTTTGGTACATGTCTGAGTCTTTCGGCGTTAAATCAAAAGCATCAATAACAATTGGACTTTTCGCTTTTGGTACATTTAAATCATTTTCTTCATTGTTGTTCCTTTTTGTTCTTTTTGCAGATTTTATTTCATGTTTGGTCGGATTTGATGTACTGTGTGTTTTCCTCTTTGTGTTATTTTCTTTCTTTGAAATATTATTTTCACGAAATATACTCAAAGCTGATTTTTCAGTTAGGAGTGTAAAGTGACCATGTGCCAGTAGCAGTCTGATTGTTTTGTCAGAATTTGATGAGGATGTGTACATTTCCAGAGTGTAGCGGGTCACAAAACATCTATGCTGTTTATCAAATGCTGTACCTTTAAGCCATGTGGCTATGTTCAAATTCAACAGCTCACATGTCGCTTTTATTTCACAAACGGTGGCCCATCCATTTTCATTAAGCATGTGATTCCAGTATTGCGTGACCGAATGCATTGCCAGGTCATGTGACACTGTGGCAAGATCTTTCCATTGATCCCAGTTGTTTATGATATTCGTACAGATTAAGTTTCGGTAGTACTGGCTTTTTGTGAAATTTCCATGTAAAGCTAGGCGAAGGGAGTGGAAAAAGCAATTTCCATCCCCGGGGACACACCAATTTGCATACTCAGTACCCGCTATAGACACAAAATTGTATTCCCCTGAATAGTTATTGAAGTCAAACAATTCAAAACCTGAATTTGAGGCAGTTGTTCTGCATCGGGTTTTAGGAGTTTGAGCTTCTTTTTTGCAATAGCTATGCTCAAGTGAATATGAGGCATGGTGTTCCTCTTTATTGTCACACGTGTTGCCTAGTGATTTTGAGGCAACTGTTTTGTCTTGCGGCATGCACATTGGTTCTTCATTTTTGCAATAATTGTGCTCAAGGACATATTCAGAAGAACCGATGTGTGTTTCTTTTTCGCAATAGCTATGGATGTATGAATGTGTGGTACAATTGTGTGCTTCATTTTTGCAATATTTGTGCTCTAGCACATTAGAAGAACCACTTCGTGGTTCATGTTCACAGTAACTGTGCACTTGTGAATGTGAGGTGCATTTTTCTTCTTCATTTTTGCAATAATTGAACTCTAGCACATTAGAAGAACCACTTTGTGCTTCATGTTCACAACTGTGCACTTGTGAATGTGAGGCGCATTTGTTTTCTTCATTTTTGGAATTATTGTGCTCAAGCACATTAGAATAACTACTTTGTGCTTCATGTTCACAGTAACTGTGCACTTGTGAATGTGTGGTACAATTCTGTTCTTGTTTGTTGCAATAATTGTGCTCAAGCACATTAGAAGAACCACTTTGTGCTTCATGTTCACAGTAACTGTGCGCTTGTGAATGTGAGGCGCATTTGTCTTCTTCATTTTTGGAATTATTGTGCTCAAGCACATTGGAAGAACTACTTTGTGCTTCATGTTCACAACTGTGCACTTGTGAATGTGAGGTGCATTTGTTTTCTTCATTTTTGGACTTATTGTGCTCAAGCACATTAGAAGCACTACTTTGTGCTTCATGTTCACCGTAACTGTGCACTTGTGAATGTGTGGTACAATTGTGTTCTTGTTTGTTGCAATAATTGTGCTCAAGCACATTAGAAGAACCACTTTGTGTTTCATGTTCACAGTAACTGTGCACTTGTTTATGTGAGGTGCATATGTTTTCTTCATTTTTGCAATAATTGTGCTCAAGGACATTGGAAGAATTACTTTGTGCTTCATGTTCACAGTAACTGTGCACTTGTGAATGTGAGGTGCATTTGTTTTCTTCTTTTTTGCAATAATTGTGCTCAAGCACATTAGAAGAACTACTTTGTGCTTCATGTTCACAGTAACTTTGCTCTTGTGAATGTGTGGTACAATTGTGTTCTCTTTTTTTGCAATAATTGTGTTCAAGCACATTAGAAGAACCATTTTGTGCTTCATGTTCACAGTAACTGTGCACTTGTGAATGTGAGTTGCATTTTTCTTCTTCATTTTTGCAATAATTGTGCTCAAGCACATTAGAAGAACCACTTTGTGCTTCATGTTCACAGTAACTGTGCGCTTGTGAATGTGAGGTGCATTTTTCTTCTTCATTTTTGCAATAATTGTGCTCTTGCACATGAAAAGAACCACTTTGTGCTTCATGTTCACAACTGTGCACTTGTGATTGTGAGCTGCATTTGTTTTCTTCATTTTTGCAATAATTGTGCTCTAGCACATTAAAAGAACCAATTTGTGCTTCATTTTCGCAGTAGCTATGCACGTCTTGTGAATTTGAGGTACATGTTTTTGTTGGTCCTTCATTTTTGCAAAAGCCGTGATCTAGTAATAAATCAGAGTCAAAACTTTGTGCTTCATTTTTACGGTAACTGTGCTCAAAAGAATTTGTGGCATTCATGTGTGTTCCATTTGTGCAGTTTATGCCGATCTGACCCTGTCGGGCCTGTGCTTTAGTTTTAGAATGGCTATGGTCAAATGAAACAAAATTATTAAACTGGGCTTTTGACTTTGATGATACATTGTTTGAACTGGAACTTTTTTCAATTTGACTACAACTCTGTTCATTTTTTAATTGGCATGTTAAATTAGATGTTGCTTGTTTTGAGCTATAACTGCATGAACAGTGGCCAATTTGACTGCAACTGTGTTGTTTTTTAGGATTCAAGCTGTAACTTTGGTCATTTAAAATTGTGCAAGGCATTTTTTTTACGTTATTCTACTGCACTGTACAGAATAAAAAGGTTCATTTAAATCTAACTCTTCATGTTTTATTTCTAAAGTGCGATTTTCTTTAAGTCTAAAAATACAGCCAATTTACTAGTCTAAGAGAGATAACCCATGCCAAAATACCATGACAGTTGATTGTTGTTGTTGATGACGAGTTGCGACTTCGTTCATTGTTTGCAGACGACAATTGACAGAATGGTTTAATGACTTTATTTTTTACCCCCATGTCTTAGACGCTTGTTCCGGATGAAACTAAATGAGCGCTGAATGATACTGATTTGTATACCGGTCTGGCGATCCTTTTTTTTTTTATTGTAATGTTTGCAAGTATTTATTTGTGAAAATAGTATTGTGAAAAGGCCGAAGAAAGCTATTCATGTGTAGGTAGCTGCTTTTAATTTACTTTATTTTAAATCACGCATGCTCATTCGTTATTTGCGGCCATATTTGAGATCAAGTTTGACTGGCAATCTATTGGTTTTGAATCGTTGTGTGAGAGGCGTTTGTTCCAGGTATAGGCAATGAGCGTCCAAATTGTTGAGATGAAAACCGGTCTAGTGTTCCATTTTTTTGTTCCATTTTCCATTTTTTTTGGCTTTTTAATGTTTGGAAATAACCGTAGAACATTGTTTTATCTGTAAAAGGTTCGAACAGCTCCCTTCGGCGTAGGCCCGTAAGGATGTTCGAAGTTACTTTAAATAACGCTAAAGACGAGACAGGAAACTGGCCTTTTGACGAGACCGGAAGTTTCAAAATGGCGCGGCCCATATGTTTTGGAGACGGAATTCAAGTTCGACGCATATATAGGAATTTTCTGACAATATTTAATTAGTGAGTTTGATTATCTTTGCCCTACGTAGACGTAACCTATAGTCGGGCGCTGGTCGGGGAGCTTTCCCCGTATTAGCTGTTAGTACACTGGACAAGTACACTTTCGACCGCATTACGGGACTCAACCCGGCGACCTCTGTCACCTCTCGGTTAAGATTTAACCAGAAATGGCATGGTAGTAGATCCGGGCTATATGGAGGATGTGATAAGAGTTTAACATGTTTTTTTCCTGCAAATAGTCAATTTGCAGCATATATAGAGTTATTTTATTTCCATTGTATACAATATATAATTCAGCATTTTGAATTAGGGCAACAAGACCCTTGATCAAAATATATAATACAGTATTTTGAAATAGGTCAACAAGACCCGTGATCAATTAGTTAATATCTACAACAGTTCAAAAATTGGTTAAAATCGACGGAGTACTGCCGTTGGTGCATTACACACAACTGTGGAGCAAAGATGGTAGAGATAACTCTCCAAATGGCAAACATCAGACGTCACTTACAAGTACAAAGAATCTCAAGCATCCTAGAAATCAGGCAGTGAGAAAGACATGAGGAGAGTCTGGAAATATATACTGATGGCTGCACAAACCCCTTCCGAGTTGATTGCGAGACGACGAGTTATTCTGCCGATCGTCCAGTGTTCCAGCATATAGAGAAGTTGCTGATGCTCTTTTACAAGCCTCACAATTCAGGCCCGTTGCTACACTGAGGCACACTTAGGCAGTTGTCTCGGTTGAATTTTGGGCATGTACATACATAAAAACAACTAAAATATCGATTCATTATCAATCGTTGACAAAACATGACATGCTTAAAACTGAAAACAATGTGCGGGATATGCAACACAATGCAGGAAATCAAAACCAAAATCCAGGGCGGAGAGGGGAGGTTAATGCCACCGGACACCAACATAAGGGATTTGCCTCGTTTTAAATGTCAGGGCTGGCTACGGGTCTGTACATGTTGGAGAGACGGCTATGGAAGAGTTTGTCAAAGACCGGTTACTTGTCAAGACGACCCGAATTTATTCCACAATCCAATCAAGAGAACAACATTGAACACCTTCGCATTTGCTGAAGAGTCCAAGAAGCTTACACGCATAAAATCATTCAGATCAAAGGCAAAACGCAATATCGTATGAATCTGTATGAATGTTGTTTAACGGCTCATCAACACATTATAGGTTATTTAGAGCCGTCCCGAGAGAGGGGAAGGTTACATAGGATCAGGGAACCGTGCCTTATTGTTTGGGGCGCTTGTTTCAGCCAAAGTTGTTTTTGGACATTTTAGACAAAATACAATTGGTACCTAAATAAGTTTTATATCAGTGAAACAGACATTTTTAGTGGTAAAATAAAAATACGTTACTTTTTAAAATCGGTTGAGAAATAAATATTTCATGCCCAAAAGCTGTTTTGGGTGTGGCATTTTCAATGCTAAATTCTGCGGCATGAACAAATACTTATTTTTAGAAATTTTATCCGAAAATGAGTTTAAATTGTTGGATATTCGTAAATTAAGACAACCAGGCGCCGCGATTTTTACCAACATACTTAAGCATATACTTAGCTACTTAAAAACTTAAATTTACGGTTACCTCCTAAGTTTTCTTAAGTAAGGAAAACATGTTTCACCAAACCAGTTTTCTTAAGTAAAAACTTAAATTTAGCTTAGTAGTATCAAGTGGACACTTTATTTTATGTTGGTGAAACACATTTCTGTTAAGTTTTACTTAGTTAAGTATTTCTTAAGTATTTAAGTAAAACTTAAGGAATTGTTGGTGATGAAATCGGCGCCTGAACGTTGTTATTTGAAAATATGATGGCTATATGAAGTCATATGCAATTTCTTAATTTTCTGTTGTCCATCAATCAGGGAATTTACATGGGAAAAGCACCATCATAACTCATTTGGGCTGTAAAATATTTATTTCTCAACGAGTTTTCAAATTTATTTATTTTTTATTTACCACTAAAAATACCAGTTCTATTGATATATAAGTGAGTTACGTTTTATTTTAACTGCTCCAGCTTTTTGCAGATAAAATCTTTGGCTGAAACAAGCGCCCCGAATATACTCTTATTATCGAATAGATTCCTATGGTTCTTTAACGTGCTCGGAGGATAGACCGAAAGCGCAGACACCAAAAAGTGTATAACGGTTGACGGACAACTGACCGTGACGTAACGTAAAAATAAATATATATTTTTTAATTTTATAAGAGCCCCACAACCCCACACCACTGCCCACAATAATCAGTTGTGCAGCTGCCTTTAAGCACTGTAGTTCATGTGCCAGTGAGGCTGAAAGGATAGTCCTGTGCAACCTGAGTCATTCTCTGCCCACACTTATCAGTGGCGCAGCTGCCTTAAGGCAATGTAGGCACGTGCCTTCAATTGGGGGGGGGGGGGGGGGGGGGGGGGGGGGGGGGGGAACTCGTCAGAATCATGATTTGCAGCTTGTTGGTTTTTCGGGGTAACATGCTTTTGGACCGCCCCAGCAATCGTACCTATACACCATTTCAGACACAACTACGTCCCTGATTAGCTGAACGAACCGTTCATAGGTACAGTAGTGGACCATGGTTTCCAGGGCACAACTGTTCTTTTTACAACGTGAGATTTTAAGTAACGATTGTTTTGAAACTCTTAATATTTGGACACCATGTTTTAGAATACTGCTTTAAAAAACAACCTTTTTTTATGA